>JAJHPC010000003.1:2297522-2299895 GCA_024447665.1 Juncus inflexus
ATTATATTATATTATATTATATTATATTATATTATATTATATTATATTATATTATATTATATTATATTATATTATATTATATTATATTATATTATATTATATTATATTCTATTATATTATATTATATTATATTATATTATATTATATTATATTATATTATATTATATTATATTATATTATATTATATTATATTGTATTGTATTGTATTGTATTTATTGATTGTATTGTATTGTATTGTATTGTATTGTATTGTATTATATTGTATTATATTGTATTATATTGTATTCTATTGTATTATATTATATTATATTCTATTATATTCTATTCTATTCTATTCTATTCTATTATATTATATTATATTATATTATATTATATTATATTATATTATATTATATTATATTATATTATATTATATTATATTATATTATATTATATTATATTATATTATATTATATTATATTATATTATATTATATTATATTATATTATATTATATTATATTATATTATATTATATTATATTATATTATATTATATTATATTATATTATATTGTATTATATTATATTATATTATATTATATTATATTATATTATATTATATTGTATTATTGTATTGTATTATATTATATTATATTGTATTGTATTGTATTATATTATATTGTATTATATTATATTATATTATATTATATTATATTATATTATATTATTATATTATATTATATTATATTATATTATATTATATTATATTATATTATATTATATTATATTATATTATATTATATTATATTATATTATATTATATTATATTATATTATATTATATTATATTATATTATATTATATTATATTATATTATATTATATTATATTATATTATATTATATTATATTATATTATATTATTATATTATATTATATTATATTATATTATATTATATTATATTATATTATATTATATTATATTATATTATATTATATTATATTATATTATATTATATTATATTATATTATATTATATTATATTATATTATATTATATTATATTATATTATATTATATTATATTATATTATATTATATTATATTATATTATATTATATTATATTATATTATATTATATTATATTATATTATATTATATTATATTATATTATATTATATTATATTATATTATATTATATTATATTATATTATATTATATTATATTATATTATATTATATTATATTATATTATATTATATTATATTATATTATATTATATTATATTATATTATATTATATTATATTATATTATATTATATTATATTATATTATATTATATTATATTATATTATATTATATTATATTATATTATATTATATTATATTATATTATATTATATTATATTATATTATATTATATTATATTATATTATATTATATTATATTATATTATATTATATTATATTATATTATATTATATTATATTATATTATATTATATTATATTATATTATATTATATTATATTATATTATATTATATTATATTATATTATATTATATTATATTATATTATATTATATTATATTATATTATATTATATATTATATTATATTATATTATATTATATTATATTATATTATATTATATTATATTATATTATATTATATTATATTATATTATATTATATTATATTATATTATATTATATTATATTATATTATATTATATTATATTATATTATATTATATTATATTATATTATATTATATTATATTATATTATATTATATTATATTATATTATATTATATTATATTATATTATATTATATTATATTATATTATATTATATTATATTATATTATATTATATTATATTATATTATATTATATTATATTATATTATATTATATTATATTATATTATATTATATTATATTATATTATATTATATTATATTATATTATATTATATTATATTATATTATATTATATTATATTATATTATATTATATTATATTATATTATATTATATTATATTATATTATATTATATTATATTATATTATATTATATTATATTATATTATATTATATTATATTATATTATATTATATTATATTATATTATATTATATTATATTATATTATATTATATTATATTATATTATATTATATTATATTATATTATATTATATTATATTATATTATATTATATTATATTATATTATATTATATTATATTATATTATATTATATTATATTATATTATATTATATTATATTATATTATATTATATTATATTATATTATATTATATTATATTATATTATATTATATTATATTATATTATATTATATTATATTATATTATATTATATTATATTATATTATATTATATTATATTATATTA
>JAJHPC010000003.1:2305195-2517695 GCA_024447665.1 Juncus inflexus
TATATTATATTATATTATATTATATTATATTATATTATATTATATTATATTATATTATATTATTATTTAAATTTTCAAATTTGTGTAGAAAATGTCAACAAACACATCAAGTTTAACTCTACGATCACTCCTTGAAAAAGAAAAACTGAATAGGAAAAACTTTCTTGATTGGTACCACAACCTGAGAATCGTTCTCAAGCAACAGAAAAAGCAGTATGTCCTTGAAAATGCTCTTCCGGAAAAAGAACTTGAAGGTGACAGAGTCACGAATGAGGATAAGGCTGCTTATAGTTTTCATGTCAATGACTCTAATGATGTTACCTGCCTTATGCTGGCCACAATGGACTCCGAACTTCAAAAGCAGTTTGAAGAAATGGAGGCTTTTGCCATGATCACGCAGCTCAAGGAAATATTCTAAGTGCAGGCGTGTACTAAAAGGTACAATACACATAATGCCTTTACTAATTGTAAGATTGGCTCCAGGTACATCAGTGGCCGTCCATGTTCTCAAGATGAAAGGTTATATTGATTACCTTGAGAAGCTTGGTGCAAAGGTAAACAAAGAGATTGCTACCAATATAATTCTCAGGTCTTTAACCCCAAATTTTAAACAATTTATTATGAATTATAATATGCACAACATGGACAAATCCATTACCGAGTTGCTCGGTATGCTTAAGCAATGCGAGACGAGTATGACGCCAAATGTTGGCAATGATGTATTCATGGTTCAAAAGAGGAAGAATATGAAAAAGAAATTCAAGGGAAATAGCAAGTGCAAAGGCAATGGAAAGGACAAGGGTAAGGATAAGATGTTGCCTGAACCTAAGATTAAGAAACGAAAAGATGATTTTTGTTTCTATTGCAACAAGCCGGGGCATTGGAAGAGAAACTGCAAGGATTACTTGGAAAGTCTTAAGAAGAATGGTAGTATGACTACATCTTCAGGTATTTTTGTTATTGAAATAAATTTATCTACTTCTACATCTTGGATATTAGATACTGGATGTTCAACTCACAGGAGTAGGAAATTAGCAAAAGGCGAAGTGGACCTACGAGTGGGTGAGCAAGATGTTGCTGCACTAGCCGTAGGAACTTATAATTTATCTTTGCCTTCTGGACTTGTTTTAAAACTTAATAATTGTTATTTTGTACTTGCAATAAACAAGAATTTGATTTCTATTTCGAGTTTCATGAAAGATAGTTATGAATTTATTATTAATAAAAATAAATTTACCATTCGTAAAGGTAACCTTTTCTATGGGAATGTCCACATAGAAAAGGATATTTATATTCTTGATCTCGAAACAGAAAGTAATGAGTCTATTTATAACATTAATACCAAAAGATTAAAATCTAACGACTTGAATCCAACATACTTCTGGCATTGTCACTTAGGTCACATAAATGAGAAATGCATTTCTAAACTCCATCAAGATGGACTTTTAGACTTATTCGATTTTGAACCATTCGAGACATGCGAATCATGTTTATTGGGCAAAATGACAAAGACACCTTTTACTAAACAAGGTGAAAGAGTGAATGACTTATTAGAGCTCATACATTCAGATGTATGCGGTATGATGAGTAAAGAAGTTAGAGGTGGTTTTCGATACTTCATTACATTTACATATGATTTGAGCAAATATGGGTATATATACTTAATGAAGCATAAATTAGAATCTTTTGAAAAGTTCAAAATATTCAAGAATGAAGTGGAAAACCAACTTGGTAAGAAAATTAAAGCACTTCGATCATATCGTGGTGGTGAATATTTAAGCCAAGAGTTCGTAGATCATCTTAAGGATTGTGGAATTATTTCACAATTATCTCCTCCTGAAATACCTCAATGGAATGGTGTATCCGAGAGAAAAATCGAATCTTATTGGATCTTCCAACTTTCTTTTGAGGTTGAATTTTTGGTATATAACCTTTGGAATTTTGTAAATTGTTGGAAAAGTTGGAGAGTTCATTTCTTGAAATGTCATGAAAATATAATGTCTAAGACTTTCCAATCCTAAATTTGACCGCTGACCTTGTAATCATTGGTAAGACAGAGGGATGACAGTCTTCTTTGCATTTTTTTTTCTTTTACTTTCCTAATTTTCTTAATTCATTTAATCTCTCAATTTTTTGAGTGTGTTTCTAATAAATGGGCAATGATAAAAAAAAACTAAACTAGATGGTCTTAAGTGGCTTTGGAAATCCATCACCTTTGTGTTGTGATTCATCACCTTTGTGTTGTGATTCGTGAAGCAGATATGGAAATCCATCACCTTTGTGTTGTGATTCGTGAAGCAGACATATCATGTATCTCAAAATAAAAGGCAGATCCTACACTTTATTGTGATAGAGTATTAGATTATTAATAGAATATTAGCAAACTAATTAGGAGTAATCACTCAATGTATGACTAGGATTCGTTCTCTAAATGAGTGGTTAGAATAATCCTAACGGTTAGTTAATTAGTGACTTAGCTTAACTCAATTGTATTATAAATAGACTCTTATGTAATCTCTTAATTAATGAAAAATAAAATTACTCTTCTTCCTTCAACTCTTCTCAAACTCTCTCTCTCTCTCTCAACATGGTATAGAGCCTTTAATATTTTTCAAAAAAATATTACCTCAAGAAGAAAATAATACTTCAAGAAGCTCTCTTTTTATCCAAATTCTCCACAAAAATTTCTTTTCTTTTCTCTTAAGACTTAATCTTGATATTTCTTTCCCCTCTCTTGACATTTCTTTTCTCTCAAGACTTAATCTTGACATTTCTTTCCCATCTCTTGACATTTATTTTTCTCTCAAGACTTAATCTTGACATTTCTTTCAACAAAAATAAGAGAAATTCAACTTTTTTCTCCCTTTTCCTTTTCCTTTCAATTACTCCGAATGGCATCTACATCAACCACAACTGATGATTCATCAGTTCGTATTTCAATGACCCAACCAATCACCTTTTCTCATCAAATTACCACCAAACTAACCGATTCAAACTACCTAATATGGAAATTCCAAATTCAAACCATTATCGAAGGTCATGGACTTGGTAATTTTCTCGATCCTACCACTGATCCACCACCCAAAACCCTCACCGAAACCACAAGCAATATTTCCAGAACAGTCCCCAATCCAGCTTACAAAGACTGGCATCGCCAAGACAAGCTGATACTAGGTTGGATTCTGTCATCCGTAACAGAAGCAGTTGTGGCACAACTCATCAGCTACACGACAACTGCCTCTGCCTGGACTGCTCTTGCTCGACGATACCAGGCCTCTTCAAAAGCTCGTCGACACGAACTGAAAAATCAACTCCAAAACACGAAACAGGGACGCCTGTCTTGTTCTGAATATTTGAGCAAGATGAAGTACCTTGCTGATCAGTTAACAACGATTGGTTGCCATGTCAAAGAAGAAGACCTTGTTGACTTCTGCCTGAATGGCTTAGGGCCAGAATACGAGAGTTTTGTCACGGCGATAAATCAACGCGCCGATGAAGTAACGTTTCTAGAATTCTCTGGAAGTCTGATCAATCAGGAACAAGTGTTGGCTCGAAATAGATCTATCGCCATTAATTTCTCTCAGTTCTCAAACTCGAACGGCACCTCTTCTTCTTCTCCAACCTTCTCCTCGTTTGTAACGGCTCTGAATGGAAGTGGATCACAAGTGCTTGGTGCACCGACCGCCTATTATACTCAGTATGGGCCTTCCTATAATGGGCCGGGTAATTTCGGTTCTAATGGGCCTTTTTGGACCCAAAATCAATCCAGTCTCCAACCTGGTCCATATCATCCCAATTTTCAAATGGGCCCCTCTCAAAATTCTATCTTGGGTCCGATTCCAAATCAACAAATTTTCGACGCCCTTGCCACCCAATTGATAAACACTCGGTTTTGTAATAATCGGGGAATCAATAGAAATCGAGACAAACGCAATAATAATCCTAATAATACTAGTAATAATAATAACTATAATCGCAAGAAGGTGCGATGTCAAGATTTGCAAGATTCCTGGTCACACTGCCGATATATGTCGCTGGCGTAACAACAACAACAACAACAATCAACCTCAAGCCAACACGCTCTCCGCTCCACCAACCGTTACCGATGGATGGTATCTCGACTCAGGCGCCACAAATCATGTGACTTCTCAACTCACCAACCTCAAATCACACACTCCATATCTTGGCACTGAACAAATTCGTGTCGGGAATGGAGCAGGTTTGAAAATTAATAATCTTGGTCAAACTCATTTTAATTCTTCTACATGTGGTTTACAACTTAATAATGTCCTACATGTCCCCCAAATAACCAAAAACTTAATAAGCATTTCTCAATTTACAAAAGATAATCAAGTTGTTATTGAATTTAATTAAGGACCAAGTAACTGGGAACCCTGCTTCTCAAGGCTTCCCTTGATAATGAATTGTATCGACTACCCTCTACCTCTCACAAGCAACCTGTGACCTTCTTTGGAGTCAAGGCGCCCGCTGAAGTTTGGCACCGACGTTTAGGCCATACATCATCTAGTGTCATTCGCAATTTAATTTCACATAATAAACTTAGTGTATCCTCTAATAAAATGTAATTGTGTGATACTTGTTGTGTTGGGAAAATACATAAACTCTGTTTTAAACATTCGACTATTTGCTCTTGTGAGCCTTTAGAATTAGTACATTCTGATGTGTGGGGGCCTTCTCCAATTATCTCTCACTCTGGCCCGTTACTTTGTAATTTTTATCGATGATTTTTCGCATTTTACTTGGATATATTTCTTCTCGTCTAAATCACAGGTACCACACATCTTCGCCCTCTTCAAAGAAAGAGTTGAGAACCTTCTCTCTCGATCCATAAAGACTCTTCAAACGGATGGCGGCACCGAATTTCTACCAATTCGACGCATGTTTCCTTCCATCACACACATCACCTCCTGCCCACACACACCGGAGCAGAACGAACGTGCTGAATGAAAACACCGTCACATTGTGGACCTCTCACTCTCCACCATGTCTTTCGCTTCCATTCCACAAACCTTTTGGGATGATATCTTCTATAGTATCGTCCACCTCATCAACAACCTTGCCAACACAAACTCTCCCTGATCCTCTCCATACCAGATTCTTTTTCAAAAAGAACCTGATTATTCCCTCTTTCGAATTCTTGGCTGTCGATGCTTTCCCTACACAAGACCATACAATTCCCACAAGCTCGAACTCCGCTCCATGCCGTGTGTTTTTCTCTGTTACTCTCCTTCTCACAAAGGCTACAAATGTCTTCATCTTCCCACAAACTGACTATACATTAGTCGCCATGTCGTGTTTGATGAAAATCATTTTCCCTTTCACCATCTCTCGACAAACCCGTCGCCCTCCAACTCACATACATCTCAACATACTACTCTCTCTCTTCTTGAAACCACTCCTTCTATCATAACACCATCTTCTGCACCCTCCCTTCCCCAACCACAACCATCAACTCATCCCATGGTCACTCGAACACGTGATAACACTCGCAAAGTCAAGAATCACACCGACTTTGTCGCCTATACCTCCACCAAACATCCCATCCCTTCATCTCTGCCTCCTGATGAAATTGAGCCTACTTGCTTCACAACTGCGAACAAAAACCCCAAATGGCGTACTGCAATGGAAGAAGAATTTAATGCCCTTCTTCAAAATAAGACTTGGATCTTAGTACCACCCAACTCCACGCAAAATCTTGTCGGGTGTAAATGGGTATTTGAAATCAAGAAAAACTATGATGGCTCTATCCAACGCTACAAAGCTCGACTTGTTGCAAAAGGATACCACCAAGAAGAAGGTATCGACTATACTGAAACATTCAGTCCCGTTGTTAAACCCACCACAATTCGTGTTCTTCTTACCATTGCTCTCTCTCATTCGTGGACTATTCGGCAACTCGACGTAAATAATGCATTTCTCAATGGCCAACTCGAAGAAACAGTTTTTATGCAACAACCACCAGACTTCTCGGACCCTACTAGGCCCCATTATGTGTGCCAACTTCACAAAGCACTTTACGACCTCAAACAAGCTCCTCGCGCATGGTTTCACAAACTCACAACCACTCTATCTAGTCTTAGCTTCGCAAGCTCAATTTCCGATCTCTCTCTCTTCATTCGCAAGACGGATAGTGACCTCACCTTCATTCTTGTATACGTTGACGATATCCTTATCACTAGGAACAACAACTCGATCATCCAAACTCTCGTCAATAATCTTCATTCTCAATTCTCGCTCAAAGACCTTGGCCCACTTTGCTACTTTCTTGGCATTGAAGCTCAAACTTCTCCCGAGGGCATTCATCTTTCCCAGCCTCAATACATTCTCAACCTTCTCCAAAAAGCCAAAATGGATGGCACTAAATCTTGCCCCTCGCCTATTCTTGCAGGAGAACAACTCTCCAAATTTGATGGCGAACCCATGGACAACCCTACGCTCTATCGAAGTGTTGTTGGGGCCCTTCAATATGCCACCATCACACGCCTTGAGATCTCGTTCGCCGTCAACAAGGTCTCTCAATTCATGCACTCCCCAACAACCACACATTGGATCGCGGTTAAGCGCATTCTTCGCTATCTCAAAGGAACGATCACTCTAGGGCTCCAACTACGCCCCGCGACATCTCTCTTTCTTCAGGCCTTTCTGATGCTGATTGGGCAGGTTGTCCAGATGACCGGCAATCCACCACAGGTTATTGTGTCTTCCTTGGCCCAAATCTAATATCGTGGAGCTCCAAGAAACAAGGGACTGTCTCTCGCTCTAGTACCGAGGCTGAGTATCGTAGCCTTGCCATGGCTACCCAAGAAATAGTGTGGCTCCAATCCCTTCTCTTCGAACTTCACATCGCTCAATCAAGACCCCTTGTCCTATGGTGTGACAACATTAGTGCTACTTACCTTACTCAAAACCCGGTGTTTCATTCCCGCACTAAACATATCGGCATCGATTTTCATTTTGTTCGCGAGCTCACAACTTCAAAGCAGCTACTTGTCCAATTCATCAGCACCAAGGATCAGATCACGGATGTTCTTACGAAGGGATTATCTACTCCACGTTTTCAACTACTACGTCGCGCGCTCACCGTTCAAGACCGGTTTCGCTCGAGGGGGGGTGATAGAGTATTAGGTTATTAATAGAATATTAGCAAATTAATTAGGAGTAATCACTCAATGTATGGCTAAGATTCGTTCCCTAAATAAGTGGTTAGAATAATCCTAACGGCTAGTTAATTAGTGGTTTAGCTTAACTCAATTGTACTATAAATAAATTCTTATGTAATCTCTTAATTAATGAAAAACATAATTACTCTTCTTCCTTCTACTCTTCTCAAACTCTCTCTCTCTCTCAACATATTGTGATACTAAGTCTTTTCTTTTCTTCTGTCTAGCAATTTCAATTTTTTTCACCTAGTTTCAATACAGAGAATGGATTTCTGCCACAATGAGGGGCCCATTGTGATACTACACTTTTTATGAGCCCTTTTTAATTTGATTTTCTCTTCTCTGAGTTAGTTTGATTTTTTTTTATCATTTTTATCTAAATTTATCATCAATAATATCCATATTCCTCATCATTATGTAGTGTATGGCCCTTTTCTGGAATGAATATCCTGTTTTGGAATAAATTGCTATGTAAAATAGAGAAATGTCTATTTTCGCCCTCAACTATCTATGCAAAATCAAATGTAACTTTTTTAATTTTCACAAGATCTTTTTATTCTAAGGTTATTTAACAAAACAACTGTCGGTGATCAGGGAGCCTCTTATGCCAATTAGGTGATGAAAGAGCAGTGAGTTGATTATGGATGAATCTGCCTTGACTAGACGGACCGTACCAGTCACGGACTGTCGTGGAGGAGAAAAGAAATAAGTCGTACCAGTCATGGCCTGAAGCTCATTCTTCTATTATCCCTAGCAGCAATATGATAATTATTGAGTATATGGACTATGGAGGGCTCAACATGAATGGTGAGATTTAAGATTGAGAAAAGAAACATACACAGCTTATCAATCTCTCAATTTTTGGACTGTCTAAAAATAAGGACAATGATAAAAATCAAAATGAGGTCTTCAATGGCGCATGGAAATCCATGTACTTTGGTGATGTGAAACAGATATATTCAACTTCTCCTCCTCTCTTTTCCTAACAATCACAATTTGTACGAATTTGCCTTCAAATTTCAACATCGAGAGTGGATTTCTGCCACAATGAAGGGCCCATTGAGATATTACCCTTTTTTGAGCCCATTTTTAATTTGATTTTCTCTTCTCGTAGTTTTTTTTCAATTTTTTATTTTATTTTATCTAAAATCGCCGTAAAAGAAATTCCTTTTGGTGGAACCAACGTCCTTTGATGTAATAACTGTATTTAAATAGAGGGAAGTTTGTTTACGGCCCCCTTCTACTACTTATGCAAACTCAAATATGAGTGGTACTCTTAAAAAATAATTACAAGGTTATTTCACAAACCAACTCTATTGATCAAGGAGCCTATCATGTGGGTTAGGGTGATGATGTGGCTATTAAATGGTGGCATGGCATACTATTAAAAATTTAAAATGCCCAAGTGGCATATTATTATGCGGCTAAAATTCCTTTTGTAAAGCTCATGTTGAGGAAAATTTTGTGTCTGGGTTTCATTATGTTTCTCTTGTTGAGAAACATTTTCTGTGCACCAACTAGTCAGAACTACAAGAAATTTTACGGAAAATATATTTATGCTTCTTCTTTGAGAAAACAAATGTGATCTAATTTTTCATTTTTTATTGTTTTATAATTGTGTTTCAATGTATGGACCCAAATTTGCAGCCATTGTGAGCCCCCTTCAAGAATATAAAAAATTAATAAATTCAATCATTGAGGCAATGGCAGTAATTCTCTGTGATCGTGTGATCACACTTCAGAGGGGTATTGTTAGTTTGAAAATTGATTCAGATTTTCTATTCCCTTGTATTGTGTTTTGTACAAAATTATTACCGAAATAGTGTTGCGTGAAAGATTGTTGGTTTGGGCTGTTAGATGATGATTTTTTGTAGTGTCATTATGACTTGTGATTTGATGTGTAAGATAAATTAACTTTGATCTAAACGGATTTTGAGATTTGATATATTATATTTATGACTTGGGGATTAATAAATGTGTAATATTATTTTTTACTTTTATGTATTTTATGTGTACTTTTCCTTAATTTTGGTTCTTTTTTTTTTCTACTTTCGTATCGGCTACAGGGGATATAATGGACAAATCGAAATGTTGATTTCAATGTTAAAATGTGTAATTTGACTTTACGGCGTAAAGGCCAGCTTTGCTTATTAAACTTTTTTTTTTTAAGAGAGAACTATAAGCGATTGTTTGATTTTTATTCTCTTTCAAATTAATCAAGTTAGACGCATGATTCAAACTTCTTACCTATGAAATGGTGAGATTAGTATCTAATACTAGACTATCCTAGTTGTGGTGCTTTGCTAATTAAACTAATAATAGAAAGGAAATTATCAGCAAAAGGCTGTTTACATTTGTGTCTTTTATTCCATCATGCTTGAGCATAAAAAGGAAGATGTACCTGGCTAGGCCCTATTTCTTAAATTGTTGAATGTCCAAAACATGTATTATATGTTGAAGAATGTTATAATACTATGATATGCATATTAATTAGGTACTCACCAGTATCCATTTAAAGTGTATAAAGTTTGATACAGTTCAAAACATGTTTGTAAACGTATTAATAGTATACCAGTTTTACATCTTGACTGGTACTGTGCCAGTGGTACAGTAGAAAACAAGCATAAAAGTGAAATCTTTAGGGGCTCCGTTTGGAACAAAGAATTTTGGATGGAATTGGATCTCAAAATTTCAGTTTCTACAAATTTTTTGTTTGGCAAACCATTGAAATAAGAATTAAGTAATTCTTGGAATTTCCTCTCTATACAATTTTACTCAAATATAATTCTCTCTAAAAGTTGGAATGTCAAATTACAAAGAAATTATATTATATTATATATATAAAATGAAACATGTAACATATAACATAAATAATATATAATAAAATAAATTAATATAATAAGAGAGAACATAATAAAATAAAATATAATATAATATAATATAATATAATATAATATAATATAATATAATATAATATAATATAATAAATTAATATAATAGGAGAGAACATAATAAAATAAAATATAATATAATATAACATTTAACTGGCAATAGACAAAATTGAGCTCATAGCTCATAACCAATTCCTAAAATTTGAGTCCAAATATAGCTAAAAACATACAAAAAATAAATTAACTAAGCACCAATCTGACAAAGAAAGAAAGAGAGATCGTTATTAGCCCGCATTCAGCCCCAAAATAATATGATTCCTGGCCGTTAGTAACCCTCCTCGAGAGCCGGCGACATTTTTGAACTCCCCATTTTGAAAAGCGGGAGGGCAAACCTTGAGAAGAGAGAAGAAAGAACCATTGGACCATTTTGTTTCTTGCAAGCATATAATATCACAATTCGCTTCTATAATACCATCTCTTACTAGATTACATTTGCGTTCTTCTCCCAATCCCCTAACATTCCAATTCAAAATTGACAAATTAAAAAAGTACAATTTTGATATTAAGAATATAATCTCAAAGGGTAAAACGTCAACTCTCCTGACTCGCCTCAAATGAGTGAATCTGTCTGCTCCCGCAAGACTCTCGTGAGCGTCTACATGGAGCTCTTTCTCCATTGCAACAACCCCCTCTTCATCTATTGTAACCATGCAGTCAGCAAGCACATCCTTGATTAGGGTTTCTCCCATTGAAACTTTATTTATTTCTTCCTGATTGAGAGTAATCAACAACAGCCTTCTTCTTTTTTTTCTTTAACTGTTGGCACTTCCAGCTTCAGCCTTTTTAATGTCGCGGCCTTGGTGTCAGCATCCAGATGGATTTTTGTGGAAGATTTCACTCTATTACTTCATCTCAACTCTTTTTCCTTGCCTTGCTGTGTTAGAATTCATTTCTGGGCTCGCATAGTGGGCTGTATCTGCATCATGAGTTGGGTCCACCAGTTCCAACGAAGCCCCATAAGGCTTTTCAATTCTTTCCACTTGAGGCCCAAGCGAGGTCTCACCCTCGCTTCCATGACTCCCGACAACATGGGATACATGTTGGGAGTCTTGTCCGCTTCTTTACTTCCGAGAAAATTTATGCCTCCATTGTCAGGGGAGCAAATCTGCCTGGGAGTTTGAACCGCTGAGAAATTAAAAGTGACCCCCACATTCTCCCCAATATTTTCCCCCGGTATTTCACTCACTCTCTCATCTTCATCACCACTTAACTCATTCTCTATATGCTGATCGTCCAAATTTTCACCCTTCTGGTGAAGAATTGCGGCTTCACGGTCATCTTCACAGACAGATCCCGGTGTTAAATAGCTAGGCTGAGTATCTAACTCTGAGTCATCAGAGGAGGAAGTTTCCATATAACCAAAGAGTCAGGATTGAAGTCTATCCATCTCTCGACGTGAGTAGGAAGGATATGAGCAATTCCATCGATCACCCAAGTTAAGTAGTGAGGGACTGCACTTAGAGAATGAACAGCTACCATGAAGCGGAGATAGTAAAGGATCGATGAGGAGAAGTAGCCCGGTGGGAAACGTAATACCCGAAAAAGCTGACAAGTTGTTTTAGGTCTTCTGTACGCCATCCCTGGGGAGGGAGTTGATACACATCCAAACAAACCTCAAACTGAAACAAAAGAGCTTTCCCTCGCAACTTGGGACTCCATGCTTCCATTAAGTAATTAATTTACTCTAGATCGCCCGGAGAGGAAGCAAGAAAATATGTTCTATTCATATTGGGAGGGAGAAGTAGAAGGTAAAGGTTGTCTATCCAGTGGATAATCCCTACCGGTTTTAGCAAATCGGGCCAGAGTCCTCCAAGATTCTCACGACCTTAGGGGTATGGAGGACCACCAAGTTAGTCAAGTATGACAGATCGTGATGATGCTGGTCGTCAGTTGAGAGGTAATGTTACAAATTGGACCGCCTGTCTGTAGGTATCTTCCATCCACTCATCGTCCCTGGAAGAGATGGAGCAGCCTCCTAACTGGGGGTGAACTCACCTCGGTTACATAGGCGCCGGGGTATTAATAGGAAAGGTTCTATGGTCAACCGGGCAAAACGGGTGAAGGGGCACAAAGATTGAGTAGGGTTTCCTCATCTGCTTGGCGGCGGGCGGCGGCTTCCTCCTAGACATGACCTTCCATTCGTTCTCCAGCGAGATCTCCCTTAGTTTTGCCATTAGGGTTTTATGTACATCTATTTTCTGAATTTTTTAAATTTTAACAAAAGTCATCACATGAGTGCCGTCTAGCCATTATATGTTGTGTACCATCAACTCATATTGTCATACCACCTAGAGGTGGCAAATGGGTGGGTCGGGTTGGGTCACTTCGGGATCGGGTCATTCATGTCTCAGGTAGTTTGGGTCTCCAGTCGTCCGGGTTTCGGATTGTTCGGATCTCTAGTCATTCGGGTCTCAGGTCATTCAGGTTTCGGGTCTAGGAAAATGCAAATAACAAAGACTGAAGGAATAAATGCATCATAGTTTGACTAAAAGGGCAGATAATATATCACATAAAAATATATGACCACTATAATGATGAAGAATCAATAATTCAAACTATATCATAATAACAAAATGAATACTGACTGACACGATAAAAGACCCAAGCAAATGAGATCAAGAGACCGAACTCTCCTCAATCAGACAAACAAAAACTGACAGACCTAAGCTAGCTACTCAAACACACTACTGCTACACATAATAATAAATCCAAACAGACACAAGGTAGCTACTCAAACACATTATTGCACATATAATAAATCCCAACAAAACACCAACCAAACAAGTAATAATCTAGCACCAAACCAACTATGCCTCATTCAGACGTGCACGAATCATCATCACTCTCAAATCCCACTGAAGAACCACAAGAGCTGCGACCGCCACTAGATGACGAGGATCATCCAAAGCCACTCCTCTCGTGCAAAACTCCGGTCAATGAGGCCAATTCCGATTCCGGATCCAAATCCGATTCCAATTCCCCTTTCTTCACAACAAAGGCCACAATCGTCTCTTTCCTTGCATTCTATATTAGCATTATTTCCCTCATCCCTTTCATCAGCTTCTTACTCTTTTCCACTTGCTTCTCCGCTCTCTTGATCCATTTTTTTCCATCTCTCTTTTCTTATTAATCTCAGCTCTCAACAATTCTCGCTTTCTCAGCAGATCCCTTCTTTCCGCCTCAAGTTCAGCCCATGACTTCTCCAAACCCACACTTCGTTTCTTGCCCCTGACGGGTACGGTGCCTCTGTACCAGTCAAGGCAGATTCGTCCACGACTGTTTCAGTTGTCTTCTCTATTGAAGTCATTTTCTTCACAACAGAATGATACGGCTTGCTTGATTTCTTGACAACCAATTTCTTTTCCTCCATTATACTATTCCACAAAGACTCGAGACCGTCTTCTATCTCCTTCGTTCACTGTCTTTTCTGTTCCCTCTTCTTCTCTTGTTCCTTCTTCCTTTCTTCTTTTTCCTTCTTCTCTTTCTTCTCTCTCTCGGCTCTCATCCATTCGGGCTGAACTCGCCTTGCTTCCTCATTCTTTCCAAACAAATCCAAACCGTCTTCTAACTTAACGAGTCTCACATTGCTGCAAGGCCGTGGCTGGTACGCGTCCCTTATTTTCGTCTCAACTTGAGGCCTTGACTGCCGAGCCCGTCTTGATTCCTCACGCTTCTCAAGCTCAGCCCGCACATAGATGTGAGGCATGGGAAGACGAGAAGGCCGTGACTGGTATGCTCCGTCCATACCAGTCAATATTGGGGCGGCCGCTGCCTCGACTCTTGGCACGATTGCCTCTTTTGAGGCCTCCTCAATTTTCCCCAACTTGCTCGGTTTCTTCATAGCTAACTTGCTAGCTTTCTTCATCTCCTTCTCTTCTGCCTTCTTCCTTTCTTCTGCCTTCTCCTTCTTGTTTCTGAAATCTCATCAATTTACGTTGGATCCTATTTTTCTCCAAAATCTTCTCCAGTTTTTTCCTCTTCAAAGAGCGGACTGTACCCACTGTTTTCACCTATATTTTTTTGAAAAGGAAAAAGAAAAGAAATCAAAAACAAAATTGGAGAAAAAGAATGAACAACAGAAAATCAAGATCGGAATTAGACATGAAGAAAAGAATTTTTTTTGATAAAAAAACAGATCAAGAAGGGCAATACAATGCATCCAAGCTGTCAAGATTCAACTAAAAATGAAAAATGGATAGATTAAAGAATTTCAAGAATAAAAATTAAAGCGAAAATTATAATTAGAAATTGCATGCTGGTTCTGATCTGAACAAAATATTAGAAAAGCTTTATCATTAGTCCTGCTTTATCATTAGAAAAGCTGGCATTTGTAATTAAATTCATAGAAATAAGACTAAAGTGACTTCCAAGACTAAATCCCACTAATGTAATCAGATTGCATAATTTTGTAATTTTATATCCAAACAATAGCAAATGCCGGCTATTGTTAACTAAACATATCCTCAATTTTTCATTCGGTTCATTAGTAAATAGACTTTTCATTTCCCTCCTAGATTTGGACTTGCAACATTTTGGGTTTCAAAATTTCCGCTCAATTAGTCAAGTCTACGCAGCGGATATTTTGGTATTGTTTTTAATTTTAAGAGTTTTAATATCATTAATATCACATATTTTAAAGAGGAACCGTTATAGTTCATATTTTTCGCAATATAAAGATTTTCAATATCGGGCATATCATTATGTTATTTGTGAAAACAAAAGAATGAACCAGTGAGATCCTATAATCAGAATTATCCACAATATACATCTTTCTCTTAATTGAAAGATTATGAACATTTGGTAGTACCAAAAAATATGAAACTATATTTCTTCTGCAGTATACCGTTAGCATAAAAGAAAACATTAAAAACTACAAAATCCATCCAATAAGCATTACCATTATTAATAAAATGGCATAGAAATTGCAAATATGAATAACATAAATGCCATGACATCTTCTATATGAGAAACATGATAGTCCAAAACTTAACATACATTAAAAAATATATATAAACTCTCGTTAGCAGAAAATAATACAAACCGGACAATATCTGGTACTTTCTCACGTTCCTATACACTTTCATTAATTATGAAGGAAGAAAATAATAGTAACAAATAAACATTAATTAACAATTTCTGGTTCTTTCTCACACTCCTATCTTTTTATTTCAGATATACCAACCCTTTCATCAAAAAATCCCAGAACAACCAAACAATGAATAATAAAAAAGTAAATAAACAATTTAAACACACCTACAACATATTTTTTATTGCCACAACAGCAGGGGTAGAATAGACGCAAATTCATCAAACTCCCATCCGCTGACGCCATCATCCGAGTTTGCTCTTTCAGTCTTGGATTACAATATGAATTTCGAGAAATCGCGAGCCGTGCTGCATACTTAACGCGTCTCAGTTGGCAAAACTGGGCCCTTGATTGGATTGGTTTTCTCTTTTTGGATCTCGCTTTAAAGCAACAACCTTTGAATTTAGTCAAAATTGGATCGTAGTGTATCTAGGGTTTCGAATGTTTCGATTATTTCTGAGTTCTCTCTCATGTGCAGATCTAATAACTAGATGAATTAAAGCAGAGTTAACGTGAGCCATGAATTCCTTCATTTTTCTATAGTAAGACTGCCAATCATTCTTTTCAGAAAAATTATAATTGGCAAGAATAATTTCATCAAATTATCTTCTCAACATGAGGAATGTGCTACTGCACAGATTTCCTCACTCTTCTCAAGTTGAATGTTTTAGCAGTAAAGCAAAGGGAATACTTTAGTCATTACTGACTATTTATCTTAAGAAAAAACTATGGTTATTTATCATTCTTAAAAGGATAATTTAGTCACAAGGCTGCATATATATTGCTAATGCCTCAGGGAACGTGCTATAGAATAATATTAAAGTTAGAAATCCACTTTTAAGATAGATAAAGGTAAGACAAAGACAAAACTTTCAGAGTAGAGTTTCCACAAACTCTCTTGAAGTCTTAATGATGGTTTCCTCATTACCAGTAGGTTTTCTGGAATGCATCAATATGTTCCACAGGTACCGACATCCTTGATGCTAAAAAAAGAACCGGAATGCAACAACATGTATAAACGCGAGGTGGAATTTGTTAGAGCATACATAATACATTAACTGATCCAGTCCAACCTTCAGGCTCATATCATATTGTCCTGAAAAAGGCTTAAGGTTCGTTAGTGCTAGTAGTGAATGCACTAGACTATTTAAGTAATTCCAATTTTCATTCACTATTCAAGGTGTGACTAATCAATTAGTCTTCTTTTTCACTATTTGGTTCCGGGATATAACAAACTCCCCCACTTAAATTTCTTACGTCCCCGTCAGAACTGACATATGGTTCCTAGTCTCGTCCTAGTACACACCAGTGCGAGCCTTCACCCCATACATGTATCCCCACTAAGGCATATAAGATCATCAGGTTCTCTGGGCATAATAACAGTATGGTACGTTTCCGGCCACACGATAGTACCCCCAGGATCGAACTGCTCTGAATACCATTTCTGTTACACCTCGACTCCAATTTTGACCCGAGGTGTAACGGTCGTATATCCCGAAGGATATACGACACTAAAAATTGTATTACAGCAGAAAAATACGAGGCATATAAATAAATCAAGTATCTACAAATTTATTTATTACATTAATTTCTTATAATTATTTTACTTTCTCAATATGACAACGCTCAACTCGGTACTTCCGAATAATTGAACTTGAAATCTGGGGAAATAGAAAAAGGGGGGTGAGCACAACAAATCAGTAAGGGTATGTTTCGCATACGTTTAAAAATAATACTAATTTTAATAAATAAATATTTGTTTTAAAAATAATATAAATATAGTTAAATTTCTTTTATATCTGGGATATCGATCTCTCATTCATCTTTCACACACACACATTAGATCATGCTCCGTGGCATTGAGTACGCACACACATACAAGTCTTTCCGAACTTGTTATTGGGTGATTCGACGGTCCTAGTTTCGCTCTACTAAGTACAGCCTATCACCATTCGTAAATCAGCGGCCTTGATTTCGCTCTACCAAGTACGGCTATCCACGTTAACTAATTCCACTTTACAAATCTCACACACCATATCCCATAAAAATATTTATTTCTCAAAAATATATTGTATTATTCTCAGATATTATATTTAGTATTATCAAAATAATTTGAAAACAGTAAACGTATACGAGAACAAAATCCCTTACATGAAATTATACATAGCAGAACTAGACCGAAGTTTTAGAATCTCATTGTCATATACTTGTAATGCATCATCACGGACTCATTCTCCACATGAATAAGTGCTAACAAAGTTTTACATCTAAGCAGAAGATTAGATATATGAACTGCCTGATTGTTGGAAATTGAATTAGAATTGATCCTCTAATTAATTATTGGGAAGTTATTTGGATATTAAAATGATTACTTGAATTAAGAGACGGAAAAAAAAATACGAGAATGAATATATGTCATATAGTATTTGACTTGACCAAAGCAAGAAAGTTTGACCTAGACAAATCATGGATTGTAAAGAGGAGGCCTTCTATTCACCATCTAATCTGATTGCACCAACACCACAGAAGCTCCACCAAACTCATCACGTGATTGATCCTGAACCCCAACTCCATAGAAAATGAACTCATTCTTAGCCCCAATTTATCTCTTGTTTCGTGTGAAAGAGAGAAGACAAGCAAATGAAAAAAAACCAGAACGGATAGGAAGAAAGAAAGTGGGTTTCCTTGAGCTCTATGACAGATTTTATAATAGGGAAATATAACAGCCAAAGGAAAATTAAATGAGAAGAATTAGAAGCGATTTAGGTTAACTAAGAATTCATTTCCTAAACCTGACAATTAATTTAAAGACCGAAACACCTGCACCCATTAAAGACATGACTTTTGCAAAATAGACCTTCAAATTTCCAATATCATAATTTCTGTTCCATCAGTCAAATTTTCAAAAATTTAAGTTGCAAAATTCTTATTTCAAAATACAGGATATGATAAAATATTAGAAAATTTTGTTTTTAAGCTATGTCAATAGCTTTTCATTCGATCGTTTGGGGACAAACGATCCTTTAAGGGGGGAAGAATGTTATAACCCGAAATTTTTAAAATTTGATTCATGGGTATTTTCGTAATTTACTAAATATACTAATTTTCATAATTTTTCAAATGCGATTAATTTTCATAATTTTTCAAATACGATTAATTTTTCAAACCCAATTAATTTACTAAATATTTTCGTAACTAGGATTAATTTTGTCAGTGGTTTTCTTTTAGTACAAAGAGGCTACAAATTTGTTTTGTAATCAAATACGATTGTAATAACCAAATGAGATTTATTTATTGGAAAATACTATGTAACAAATGACCTATTTAAACTTAATACAATGTCTTCTACAAATGATGAAATAAATTCTATTACATCATCATCAGATTCAGATTCAGTTCTATGGCATATCTGAATTGGTCATGTACATTTACATAGAATAAAAGAAATGACGTATTTTAATTTTATTCCTAAAAAAAATGAGACATTTCATCAAAATGCCAAATTTGTTCTGAAGCAAAACAGCCTCGCAAGTCTTTTAAAAATGTAAATCGTGAGACTAATAATTTAGGACTTATTTACAGTGATATGTGTGATTCAATTAAAATTCCCACTAGAGGGGGTAATCGTTATTTTGTAACTTTCATTGACGATTATTCTAAATATTGCTACTGTTATCTCCTTAAATCAGATGACGGAGTTTTTGAGAAATTCAAAACTTATAAAGCGGAGGTTGAAAATTAATTAGAAAGAAAGATCAAGACCATTAGATCAGATCAAGGAGATGGATACACCTCAAATGAGTTAAACACATTTTGTAAAGAAAATGGAATCTCCCGTTAAAACCGGTTTTGTTACACAAAGAAAATTATCGCACAAAACTTCAAAGTCTGAAATTCGTTTGTCTCGAGCGCTTCAAGAAATAAAGCTGTCCTTTAGGCTTAATTCGTCCCATAATTATGCAAAACAGGTCTTGACGAACTTCCTTCCAGGATATCTCGAGTTATAGTTGACGGCAAGATGCACAACTTGAAGTCAACCCCTTAGAACTAGGGCCAATTCAAAGAAGTCTTGATCTAGAGTTGTTAATGGAGGAATTGAGGTTTGTAGAAGAGAAAAATATTATAAAGATGATTTTTGGATGATCTTATGTTCTTTCAAACATTGGCCTTATATAGGCTTTAAGGATACATCATCATTAATACATACATGTTGATAAGTTCATGAATTTCAATTCTCAATATGATTCATGGACTCTAACCAATAAATATCACATTATCTCATGCACATATTTCAACACAATGCATGTATTCAAAGGCTCAAGAATAATCTAGAAAACATGTGTTAAATATCATAATAATTATTCTATTGAATTATTTTCATTCTAGATTATATGTCACATGACTAATCAGTCTTAATTATTTGTGATCTCTTGTGCACCACTTGCAATAAAATATTTTATCATTATTATTTCTCTTCTACTAAATACAAAAACAAATTTATTTTGAAAAACTCCAACAATTCTCCATCTTTTTTCGAAATAAACAGAAGTTTTATTATATATATCAAAATAGTTTATTACATTTATACATAAAATTATCTAGATCATAAATAACCTCCTAACTCTAGATTTGAACCGTTCATCTAGTAGAGACTCATCAAAGTTACCCATATTTGTACAGTAGACCAAGATTTGAACTGGCGAACATATTCGGATAACCGGACTCATCTTTACATTAGAGTTAATTGACTCAACCAAAGTTCATACTTAATGACGCCTTTGAATGGCCATGCGCCTATATCCTGTTTCATGAATGCTATCAGAACCCAAGCCCTTAGGTTCCTAGAAGCGGCCTCACTTCCATTCATCTAGGTAGACTCTATCAAGAATGTCCCCACTTTAGACATTCCAACCGACATCGGTTAATAAGTCTATTGAGAGCTTAGCTCATCCTACCGTTTACTCGTGGGACCAAATACTCTTTAAAACCTTGGGATGAAAAGAATCATAGTCGAGTATTTGCAATCGTTCTTCTAATGGAATCAATCATTGAACCACAAGATCCGATGCACCCTCGGACGTTGGGTCGAAGTCCTGTTATTGAAGATTTAATGTATTGGGCTTTAATCTCATCCCTAGTGACGTCTTATTAATCAAAACTCTTGTAAGAGGCTTTGTCAACGGATCCCCTAAATTGTCACTCGAATGTACATAGTCAATAGTAATTACCCTACCGGTAATCAAATGACGTACCGTACTATGTCTACTGCCAATATGCTGAGACTTGCCATTATATATTTCATTATACGCCCGTGCAAGGGTCGTTTGACTATCACAATGGATAGCAATCGGAGGAATTGGTCTTGTCCATAACGGTATATGATACATCATATCCCTTAACCATTCCACTTCTCTACTTGCCGTTTCTAAGGTAATAAATTCCTCACTCATTGTGGAATCCGCAATGCAAGTTTGCTTCGTTGATTTCCATGAAATAGCTCCACCGGCTAACGTAAATATATATCCACTTGTAGAAGCGTGAACTTCACTGTTATTTATCCAACTTGCATCTGCAAATCCTTCTAATACCGAAGGTTCACCATAATATGTAATACTATAATTACTTGTGCATTTCAAATACCGAAGTAATCTATGTATTTCATTCCAATGCATTTCACTTGGATTACTTGTATATTGACTCAACTTTGAGACCGCATATGCTATGTCTGGTCTCGTACATGTAATAGCATACATCAAGCATCCAATCACTTGTGAATATTTCAATTGATTTATCGTTCTATGAAACGACCGCTCCCTATTCTCCACAATCGAATGGACTAGCTGAACAAAAGAATCGCACTCTATTAGACATGGTCAATGCCATGCTTATAAGTTCAAGTTTACCTGAAACTGTTTTTTTTTTTTGTGTGTTGGGGGGGGGGCATTGGTCACATCATATTTTATTCAAAATCGAATTCTCTCAAAGAAAAAGAAACAAACTCCATATGAGTTACGGAAAGGACGAACCCCAAATTTAAATATTCTTCACATGTGAGGTTGTTTAGCAAAAGTTAATATTTCTGGACCAAAAAGAAATAAAATTGGTCTGAAAACTATTGACACGCTTTTTATTAAATATGCCCACAACAATAGTGTCAAATAAATTTTTTGTTATAAACTTTAGTGTTAGTGGAATTCCTAATAATTCCATTATGGAAGCTAGAGAGATGTCTTATATTATGAAAATAATTTTTCTTTCAAAAAAAAAAGGTTCCAAATAATATGTTGGAATCATCATCTTCAAGTTCTCAAATATTTTATAAAGTTCATTCCGATTCAAAACCAGAATTTGAAATAAGAAAAAGTATAAGACAAAGAGTTGAAAAAGACTATGTAATAAATGGCCTATTTAAACTTGGGGGAATTTCATATATATCCTTTCTAAACCTTAAAATATCAAATATATTCCTCTTAAATACTAAATATCAAATTTATCTCTCTTAGACTCAAATACTGTCAAATTTATCCAAAACTAATTTATTTATTATATCTAACTGAAAATAAGTGAAAAGACCATTGTGCCCTCCTCCCTCATCTTGGTCGTCCCATCCCATCTCCCTCAGCGAGAACCCCTTGCTCGCCAGCAACTCTAGTCAGTGAGTTTGCCTCTATGCCTCACCTTTCTTGCTGCTTCGACTTGCAAATTCTCTTTGTTCGACGCTGCCCTTCTTTCTCAACTGTGGAAAAACTAGATTCTCTGTCTACCATTTCTCGCGAGCCAGAAACAATTGACTCCACGATCTTTGTCGGAGATCCTCTCGACTATAGAGACGAGAGCATGTTGCCGTATAAGTTATGACAGTATCACCTGATCAATCTTTCCGATCAGAACTGGACTTTCCTTGATCCAGATGCAAATGCGACGTCAACATTTTCGACTGGACAGATGAGATGAACTCATTCTTTGCCGGTATACCTGACCTAATTCGTACTGGTAAATTATTTGACACTAATTTCTTTTCTCAGAGAGGTTTTATGGTTAATTGAGGCTTAATTGATGCTAATTGAGACATAAGAGTTGACTGAATTTGGGCTGGATACAAACTGGTTTTAGTGGTACTTATTTGTGTGTATATTTGGGGCTGTAAATGGAGTGAATTCGATGAATAATTGCACAAGTAGAAATAAAATGTGGGATAATCGCACTGACTTGGACGGGTATGGTATAAAATTATTCCAAAATAGTACAATGTACAAAGAGATAATGAAATTGGCTGTGAAGATACAAGATGCAACTCCAGTATTCTAATATATACTTCGTCAATACATTCTTAATAAGAGTTTGTTTATTCTTGCAGATACTGCATAAGTTATTTATCATAAATATTGGCATCAGGTTCAGATTATTATGGAATGCTTTAAACGGTTTCATCGAAGCTATAACTTATACAATATCCAAGTAATCATATTTATTTCTTATTTTTATAATTTGGGTTAATTATACATACTATTACTTGGTAAGATGAAGACTTATTATTTTTTCCAGGTTCTAGGAGGTTCATCGGTCGTCTGTCAGAACACAAGGTCCTCGTCCTAGATGAGCCGGGAACATCTCTTCTACTCTTCTCTTCTGTGCTGCGTTTTCTCACTTGTTCAACCCACTAGAAATTCAGAATTTTTTGTGTTATTTAATATGTATATTATTAGATGTATGTAAATTTGGGTTAGTAATTTTGGGTTATTTGTTATGTATATTAGTAGTAGTCATCACAATTAGGTAATTTTTTTTTTTTTTTTTTTTTTTTTGAAAATTACGGAGAGCTTGAATGTCTCTCGCGTAAATCTATTGATCAATGTTCTGTTTTACAGTCCGTAATTGTCAATAGAGTAAAATAACTAAAAGGAATGAAAATAAGAGGGGTGCCACCCGATAATTTGGCGCTACAAAAATAGGTTGCATACGATATTACAATAACAAAATATTATTGTATAGTAAAGTCGAAGTGACCAGGTTGGCACAAGATGCAGCCGTCCGTGCCCATGACGATTGTGCTTCATTCCTCTCTACTCTCTTCACATTCCTGATTTCTTCGGCCTACGTTTCTGTGAATATGCATTTCTGTGAATTTTGGGTATTTTGAATGATATAAAGTTGTATACTATAAATTATTAAGATAGCTTATACGAATTTTGTGTACAAGTGGATTATTCAATCAAATCACAGTCATGTTTGGAACTCAATTGAATCTGAAATCTAACATAAGTTCAAATTAAATCCATTCTATTTATGTTGGATTCTACAGTATCACTTACCTTGTAAAACTTGTTCAATTTGAGCTGCATATCCAACACCCAAATAATATTTGTGGAACAAAACTATATGATCATGTTATTAATATGTAAAATACAACAAATAATAAGCAAGTAACATTCAACAATAAAATAAGATTACTAAAATCAAGTAACATAGACATTCAAGAGGATATTATTCTCACAGACATCGCTATAGGAATATTGACATAAATATTTTCAAAAAGTTTCTTTTAAGAAATTCACAATACAATTCATTCATACAAAGTTCATTCAACAAATTTTGTACAACTAAATAACACATACACTACCGAGTTACTTCATACAAATTTTGGTTTCATCTCAATTCAATTGAACATCTTGCAAGCACTCTCAATTACTCTATATTTTCCATACATATCAGAAGAGCTGTCCAGAATATCAAATTAATCTCAGAATTCCTCAGAAAAAAATCCATGGATTTCTTTTCCTGGTTTAAGTCTACCGAGTCTAGCACATGAAGTTATTGTACTCACCATTGTTGCATGAGATCCTCTTAAACTTCTGATTATTTTCATCTTTCCAAAGACCTTCAAAGCTTGCTGGTTTTGCATGATTTAACATAACCACGAATTAGAATGTTTCATGAAATTACATTTCTTCATTTGAACAAACACCTTGTTGGCATAATCCGTATCTCCAAGTGAAGCATAAGATTTAGTAATGGTGTAATATGTGACTATGTACATGACTAAAATTTCATCATAAATAGTTAACGAAGTGTTCATAGGAGTAGAAATGTATTAGAGCGTCGCCCAAGCCATCACATTTGGCTTGGGCGACGGGAGGGCTTTGGGGACGCGATGGCTTAGGCGAGGTTGAAGCTTTGGACATGGGTGTAACTTTGGGGGAGTAGAAAACGACTAGAGGTCTCATGAGTCGTGACTGGAGAGGGAGAGAGGTAGTGGACTGATGATTTAGAACGTAAGGGGTATTTTGGTCATATAAATTAATATTTAATAATTTAATACAAATTAATAATTCTAAATCATGGTTAATTGGATGGTGAGTTAACGGTTTGGATATATTTGATATTATATTATTTCTAGAAGGATATATTTTATATAATTTTAGTTTTAAAAGAATAATTTTTTATTAATTGAGTTTAAGAGAGATAAATTTGATATTTAATGTTTAAGAGGGATATATATGATATTTTGAGTTTTAGTAGGGATATACTTGAAATTCCCCCTTTAAACTTAATACAATGTCTTCTACAAATGATGAAATAAATTATGTTACATCATTTTCAGATTCAGATTCAGTTCTATGGCATATCAGAATTGATCATGTACATTTACATAAAATAAAAGAAATGACGTATTTTAATTTGATTCCTAAAAAAAAATCAGATATTTCATCAAAATGCCAAATTTGTTCTTAAGCAAAACAGCCTCGCAAGTCTTTTAAAAATGTAAATCGCAAGACTAATATTTTAGGATTTATTCACACTGATATGTGTGATTCAACTAAAATTCCCATTAGACGGGGTAATCGTTATTTTGTAACTTTTATTGACGATTATTCTAAATATTGCTACTGTTATCTCCTTAAATCAAAAGACAGAGTTTTTGAGAAATTCAAAACTTATAAAACGGAGGTTGAAAATTAATTCGAAAGAAAGATCAAGACCATTAGATCAGATCGAGGAGATGAATACACCTCAAATGAGTTAAACACATTTTGTAAAGAAAATGGAATTATCCATGAAATGACCGCTCCCTATTCTCCACAATCGAATGGAGTAGCTGAACGAAAGAATCGCACTCTATTAGACATGGTCAATGCCATGCTTATAAGTTCAAGTTTACCTGAAACTGTTTTTTTTTTTTTTTTTTTTTTGTGTTGTGGAGGAGTATTGGTCACATCATGTTTTATTCAAAATTGAATTCTCTCAAAGAAAAAGAAACAAACTCCATATGAATTACGGAAAGGACGAACTCCAAATTTAAATATTCTCCACGTGTGGGGTTGTTTAGCAAAAGTTAATATTCTTGGACTAAAAAGAAATAAGATTGGTCTGAAAACTATTGACATATTTTTTATTAGATATACCCACAACAGTAGTGTCAAATAGATTTCTTGTTATAAACTCTAGTGTTAGTGAAATTTCTAATAATTCCATTGTGGAAGCTAGAGATGCCTCATATTATGAAAATATTTTTCCTTTCAAAAGAAAGGTTCCGAATAATATGTTGGAATCATCATCTTCAGGTTCTCAAATATTTTCTAAAGTTCACTCTGATTTAGAACAAGAGTTTGAGATAAGAAAAAGTAAAAGACAAAGAGTTGAAAAAAGTTTTGGTGATGATTTTTATATCTACCAAATAGAGGGTAATCCGTTGACATATTTATATGCAATGGCTTCATCAGAAGCACCATTTTGGAAAGAAGCTATTAATAGCGAAATCTAATCTATATTATAAAATAATAGTTGGTTTCTAACTGATCTACCGTACTGTAATAAAGTTATAAAAATTAAATGGATTTTTATAAAGAAACTAGAACCTGATGGGTCTATTGATAGATACAAAGCAAGATTAGTAGCTAAATATTTTAGTCAAAAGAAAGGAATTGATTATTTTGACACTTACGCACCAGTTAGTAGAATTTCAACTCTGAGAGTTTTAATTACTCTTGTTATTCTTGGTTTAATGATGTTTAAAACTATTCCG
Source organism: Juncus inflexus (assembly GCA_024447665.1). Lineage (NCBI taxonomy): Eukaryota > Viridiplantae > Streptophyta > Magnoliopsida > Poales > Juncaceae > Juncus > Juncus inflexus. The sequence goes on from JAJHPC010000003.1 coordinate 2,331,437, forward strand.
TAATTACTAATTTTGTTTGAGTTACATGTTTAAGATCAGGAGTTTTCTCAAGTTCGAGTCAATGTGCAAAAGTTTTATCAAATTCGAGTCGATATACAAAAAGTTCTATCTCAATCGGATTTGAAGTTATCGAAGAGATGATTCACTTTTTCTAACTTTTAAGTTTCGCATTCTTGGTGTTCGAGTTTTGAAGCTTTTCACGTTCTTCTAGTGTGTAGTAAATTTTTGAGTTATATTAGTTTATACTAAAGATAATCCATTCTTTCAAAACCAGTCTTATTTGGTTGTCAACGGAATAAGCTGGTATTATTCTATTGACAACGAAATAGATAGTGGGATTCCGTTGTTGATGGAATCATTCCGTTGTCAACTGAATACACAGTTTTCTAGCCATTTGAGCATTAATTTAGCTGATTCTGCTTCTTTTTTGGTATTCAGTTGGCAATGGAATAACTGTGTTGTCAATAGCCTGATTTTTCTTATTTGTGAGTAGCTCCTTCCATCTTTAGAAGGGCAACTCCAATCTGAATTTCACAACCAGATTTTGATAAGCTAAAAGCAAGAATTCCCTCTCCCTCTTGTATTTTATAATATTCACTCATTAATCTTTGTGAGATTAGGAGAAATTAGTGAGCATTTTGTGTTGTTTGTTGGTTAAGATTGAAAGATATCTATTGTAAGTTCTTGTTCCATCGTTTCGTCAAGAGTTTATTGTAACGCGACGGTAGTTCGTGATTTTGTAATCAAATACTATTTGGATTAGTGATTATTGGAGCCGCAAGACAAGTACCGAAAAGTAGATAACTCGTGAACGCGGTAAGGGCCGCTAGTGAGTAAACGAGTTGTTAAGCCTTACGCAACCATCTCGCCGAACTTCGTCAACAGATTTGATTTTGTACAAGTACATTGATTCAGCTTGTCAGGTAAGTGCAATGGAAAGCTGTTCAAAGCTTTCGATTGATTTGTTTCTTAGAGCTGAAGCCAATTTGAAGGCGACTGGTGCCCGATGAAGACATGTGTTATTTGTTTAATTACAACCCCTTATAGACTCAGTGGATGTGGAGTTTCTTCAAGGACCACATAGGACCTACACATGCACCGGTAGTGTTGTTCAATTTAAACAAATAAACAAGCAAACTTACCCACCAACCAAGGAAAACGAACTTTCAACACCTTCTCTCTAACTATTCCAAGTTTGACTGGTTCAAGCTTGGAACATTAAAAACACTTAGCTAGTGACGGCAACCTTCTTTACACACCACCTTTCATCCAACCTAATAATTCTGATGGCAACAATAAGAGAGCCCGGGCGGCGGGGCCGGCACCCCTGGCGGTTGATCAATGAACCTATTGTCGTGGAATTGTCGTAGTAGTGGAGGTAATGCGACAATTCTCACTCTAAAATGATATCTCCACTGTACCAGTACTTCAATCGCCTTTATTTTCGAAACCCGGTGCAAAATTAAGAAGGCAAAGAATGCGGGAGAAACAAAAACGATAGCTAAACTTTGACACGCAAAGACAAACGGAAGGCAGGGAGGACAATCAAGGAAAGACAATGGAGTAGACGAACACGCCTTGTGACGACTCTCCAACTGTCACTCTCTTGTGTTAGATTAATAGTATTTTGAGTGACCGCTGAGATGTCTTGTATTTTCTCGCTTTTCTAGATATTATGTGGATAATCGGTCAACTAGATGAAAATCATCTTCACATTTTTCTCAATACCATTTGGTGTATTTGGAACGTTCGTAACGAGACCATTTTTCGAAATAAACCTTTTGATCCAGACGGGTGCCTATCCATGTTGAATCAGGTTGTTGACAGCGATAGTATTACAGCTGGTCTGTCGGAACTCAACTTGCCTCCGGTAAATTTGAGACCGGACACCCTACCGGTTAGCTCGACAAGCTTCTCGTACTATGTGGATGCAATCCTGGCTCTCTTCTATGGAAACCGGTATTGCTTACATTTTTAAAAAGGGTGAGGTGGTACATGAAGGGCATAGTTTCAAGGCTACTCAAAATTCGATCATAGAAGCAGAAGCTCAGCCCTCCTTACAGCATTCAAACGGGCACAACAATTACATCTCGAGGAGTGTACATTCTTCACCGATAATCTCACATTGGCGAATTATTTTAAAGATGATGGGGTAATATGCACTGACTGGAGAATATACTTCCTCATTCAAACCTATGCAACAATTCTTGCCAACGGATTTAAGGGAAGAGTTATTCACATATCAAGGGAGATGAACGTGGAGGCTGACAAGATGGCTAGAGATGCAAGGCATGGTATACAAGTAACTAATTATTTTGTAACCTAAGAAATTTGTAATATGGATGAAATTTTAGAATTTGTTTCTTAGGTTAGTTAGTCATGTAAAAAGGCATTATGATCGAAAATCTTGTTAATATGTATCCAAGAATTATTAAATATATGCCTACGGGCTTTAAATCAAAAAAAAAAAAAAAACCTTCTGATTGTTAATATATGGACCCCACAGAATATCTGACTCCTATCTCTTTTTAATTTTTTTATTCTAATTCTTCTCTCTCACCTCTTCTTTACAAAACAACTTTCAGTTTTGTTTCCACTTTTATTTCTCTTTAAACTCAAATTTTTTCTGTTATTTTAATTCCTTCAATAAATAAACTATATAAGAAGCTTCTCCATTTTATTATCTTTGATTTGAGATCATGATTGCATAGGTTTAAATAAAATAGTTTTGGTTGTGTATGTGTAGATGAGTGTTTGAGTGTGTGATAACATGTGCTGGTGTGTGTTAAATTGTCTTGCGGTGTTAGGTCATGGTTTGTAGCTGTGTGCCGTGTATACGGGTTTAGATATGTTTTGAATGTGTGCTAAAAATTAGAAATTGACAATGAAATTTTAAAAATTATGAGTGACAATTGAAGAGGATGAAGATTTGGAAAAAATAAAAGAGTGCAATGTTTTTTTTTTTTTTTTGATAATTTTCAATAGGGACCTGCTACAGCACGATGCACTCTAGAATGACTGTTCACGACGAAATCCAATAACAGTATATATAATTTATTTTCTAATAACAATATATACATAACAGTATATATAATTTATTTTCTAATACCAAGTATATATATAAAAAGTGAAACAATATATAAAAATTGGAAAAGAGTATATAAAATGGGAAAACGGTATATAAAATTAAAAAAAGAAATACACAAAGAATAAATAACAGTATATTAAATGACAAAATAATATATAAAATGAGAAAACAGTATATAAAATAAAAAATAACAGTACAGTGCGTCGTGCTATAGTCGTGCTACAGTGTGTCGTGTTTACACATTTCCCTTTTCAATAATAATGAAATGTTTTGGCAAATCTATAATAAGTAAGGACTTTAATATGGAGATAATATTTTTTAGGATTATATATAATTTATTTATAAGGAATTATTTTCGACAACCTTTGAGTTCTAAAATTATTTTTTAATAAGAATTTTTAAGTCTAATTTATTTGAAATTTTCTTCACCAAATAAATTCTTTTTTCTCCTAATTAATGTGAACTTCACAAAAGTTAACTATATTAGTTATAACATATTTATAAACAAAGAAAATGAGAAAAACCGCAGCGAAGGGCGCGAATTTTCCTAGTATCCTATAGTTTAAGATTGCTTTGAATTTTAATGGACCAAATGTAAAATAGTACGACTATATTTTTCGTAAAGAATGATAGAAAATACTAAATTATGAAAATGCAAATAAATATTTGTATTCATTTTAAAATACTTCTCCACAATCTTTATTTGCGCCAAAAACTCATGTGTCGTACGTTTGTGTGCTCATTTCATCGAAAAAAAACTCGGATAGATTTTACGTAAAAATTGATAGTAAATACTAAATTATTAGAATGCAAGCCAAAATGTGTGCTGATTTTAAAATATTTCTCCACAATCTTTGTTTATCCCTAAAACTCATGTTTCATGCGTTTGCTCACTCATTTCATATAAAAATAACACGGCTTGATATTTCGTAAGGAATGATAGTAAACACTAAATTATTCAAATGCAAACCAAAATTTGTATTCATTTTAAAATATTTCTCCACAATTTTTGTTTGCCCCTAAAACTCAAGTTTCACGCGTTCGTTTGATCATTTTATATAAAAATAACAGGCTATATTTTTTGTAAAGAATGATAGTAAATACTAAATTATTCCATTGCAAACCAAAATTTGTATTCATTTTAAAATACTTCTCCACAATCTTTGTTTCCCCTAAAACTTAAGTTTCACGCGTTTGTTCGCTCGTTTCATATAAAAATAACACAGCTTGATATTTCGGAAAGAATGATAGTAAATACTAAATTATTCGAATGAAAACCAAAATTTGTATTAATTTTAAAGTACTTATCCACAATCTTTGTTTGCCCCTAAAACTCAAGTTTCACGCGTTTGTTCGCTCATTTCATATAAAAATAACACGGTTTGATATTTCGTAAAGAATGATAGTAAATACTAAATTATTCCAATGCAAACCAAAATTTGTATTCATTTTAAAATACAACTCCACAATCTTTGTTTGCTCCTAAAACTCAAGTTTTACGCGTTTGTTCACTCATTTCATATAAAAATAACACGGCTAGATTTTATGTAAAGAATGATAGTAAATAATAAATTATTCAAATGAAATCCAAAATTTGTATTGATTTTAAAATATTCCTCCACAATCTTTGTTTGCCCATAAAACTCAAGTTTCACACACTTGTTCGCTTGTTTCATACAAAAAAAAACACGGCTAGATATTTCGTAAAGAATGATAGTAAACAGTAAATTATTCCAATGCAAACCCAAATTTGTACTCGTTTTAAAATATTTCTCCACAATCTTTGTTTACCCCTAAAACTCGTGTTTCATGCGTTTGTTAACTCATTTCATATAAAAATAACAAGGCTAGATATTTCGTAAAGAATTATAGTAAATACTAAATTATTCAAATGCAAACCAAAATTTGTATTCATTTTAAAATACTTCTCGACAATCTTTGTTCGCCCATAAAACTCAAGATTCACGCGTTTGTTCGCTCATTTCATATAAAAATTACACGGCTAGATTTTTTGTAAAGAACGATAGTAAATACAAAATTATTTGAATGCAAATCAAATTTTGTAATCATTTTAAAATATTTCTCCATAATCATTGTTTGCCCCTAAAACTCATGTTTTATGCGTTTGTTCATTCATTTCATATAAATAGTACGGCTATATTTTCTTATACTGAAACATGAAACAATCAATCAATTGTAGGTCAGTAAGTTTTTTCTAACCATATCAATTTTGACCATGTATGTCAAAGATTTATTTTCATGCTAGCAATAAGAAAAGCAGATTCCTTAAAAGCTGTTGTTTATGACTTGACTTTTTATTTGCTTGATTTTGAATTAAATAATTTTTCTTAATTCAACCAACCGTCGTCCTAATCCTCCGTTAGACTATATAGACATACTAGATAAGATATAAGTTTGAACTCTAAAATAAAAAGGTATATAAAATAATGAAATAAGGTGAAATGCAGGAAAAGTAAATAGTATAAATCAATACTTACTCTTCCTTATATATTCCAGTAAAAAAATTATATTATCTTCCTTTTTCAAAATTTAACTATCCTGCCTTATTAAAGAAAAATAAAATAACATAGTCATCTCTTCCCTATTTCAGTAATTTAGTATTCATCAAACACACCTACTTTAAATTATCTTCATCCATTAAAAAGGTTTAACAAATTCAATGAAAAAAATTGGAGAGTATTTATCAATGAAGAATATATTTTATTTCAAGATTTTAGTTTAACAATTAGATGACATTGCCAATAAATTCTAAATATCCGCAATTTAAATGGATAATAAGCATCAGATATGTTGGGTGTATATGCAAATATGAACAAATGTAGGGTGTGATTTGCAGCTTCAAAAAAGAATAACCTTACAAAATTTGACGGACAACGTACTTCTGCTTTATTCTTCTTTTGGCACCTGCAAACAAAGAGCGATGCTGATATTAACTGACTAATTAATCTTAGTTAATAATTTTCCAACAGTGTTTCTGGAACGGGGTTAATCCACGTCATTAAGGTAATCAAATCCGTTCAATTACCTTAATTACTCCATTTTTGACCGCACGATTTTAATTAATCTCGCTGCCTCCAATCCGCCCCCACCATCTCAATATTTATCTTCTTTATAACCTATCGCGCCACAAGTTTACCCTCTTCGATTCGACAGCCATCCACCAAAGCCCCTCGCTGTGCAAGTCCGAATTGATTGATTTAAAAAAAAGATTTCAGTTTAGAAGTTTCCTTTCTAATTGATTCTCCAAGCAGCGACTCCCTTTCTCCGCTCAACAACAGCCATTGACTCAAGAATGGCGGCATGTAATATGGATTCCCCTCTCTAATCACAAGGACGAATAATTGACTCCTAATTCAACCTTAAATCTATGGAACTGGTTAGTATTTCCTTTTGTCAGATTTTAGGATTTCAATTCTATGGTTTGATTTTGTTTTATTTTCCGTCTGAATGAGGTTATGGTGAAACAGGTTTCTGATATTGTATTATTTCTTACATAAGATTCTTTGATTTCAATAGTCACTTGGAGTGACCCATTATTTCTTGTATGCTTTCAATACTCCTAGTATGATATTTTGATTAGCTCTGGTTATGTTTTGATAAATTTTCTAAAAAATTTCATTAATTTCTGAAATAGTGATTGATTAAGTTCATAAGATTTAAGACTTCACAAGGTTTCTCTATTTTTTTTTTTTAATTATTTCTGAAGTTTAGTTGGATTTTTTAAAACAATTGTGATAAAAAAAATGAAATTTTCGAAATTCTGTTATTATTTTCTCAAAATTTTAAATGATTTTTTTTTCTGAATAAGAAAACAAGACTTCTGATTTTTTTAAATTATTTTCTGAAATTTTTAATGCTTTTAAAAAAAATTCTGAATTTATTTAATATTTTTCGAAATAAAGAATTTAAATTTCTGAATTTTTTAATTTGATGAAAATTTTAAATGTGTTTTCATCTTTCTGTATAAAAAATTAAAATTTCTGAATTTTTTTATTATTTTCTGAAAATTTAATTATTGTATTATTAGCTTTTTTCTGAATCCAAAAATTTTAAATTCATATTATTTTTCTGAATATTATTTTCTGAAATTATTAAATGATTTTGTAATCTTTTCTGAATAAAAAATATAAAAGTTCGTAAATTGATTTTGAAATTTCATCTGAATTTAAAGAATTAAATGTCTGAAATGGTTCTATTAATCTTCTGAATCCAAAAAATTAAATTTCTGAAATTCTTAAATGGGTTATTTAATTTTTCTGATTAATCAAAAAATAAATTCTGAAGTTTTTTGAAATTTTTAAATGGATTTTTTTTATTCCGAAAATTTAAATTAATTAATTTAAAATTTTAGAAAATATCCAGATGTTTCATCGGTAGATCCAATCACATTTCATAACAGCATTTCAGACTTTGTCTAATTCTTATTTGCATGAATTAAACCCAAAATAGTGCAATCATTCCTTATTAAGACTAAGTTAAGCATTCCTTTACCTAATTTAATACAATACTGGGTTCAACATAAAGAATGCAAGACATAACTGCACTTCTCGGTACACTGAAAATCCCCCCTCATAATTTTTTTAGGTAAAGGCTAGATTAGAAGGGCGTATTCATCTTTTGAAAATTTAGTGACAACATTTAGGACTTGTCACCAGCTCTCTGCCTACTTACTTCAAGGATAAGGTAATTGAACAAACATTGTTAGATTGAATTAACAATAGAGACTATTTTAAATTATTTAAGGCGATGTTTGGCAGCTAGATAAGCGTGGGATAAAGTGATTTAACTCTACTAACCCTGCCAAACATTGATAAAAAAGGAGATAGTCTAGGATAAACCAAATTTTATCCCATAAATCTTACCCCACCTCAAGCCAGAGATAGCATAACCCCCAACTTATCACCAACTTTTATGACCAAAATGCCCCCACTTTAACCCCATCACTCATTTTTCTGATTTTTTTAATTCTCAATTTTTTTCTCTCACCTCCAACTCATCTTCTCTTTATTTTCTTTAAAAATTTAAATATCTCTTGATGTTTTTATCTTTTCCAAAAATAAATTTTACCAATAGATTATTCAATTTTTTTTTTATCTTCGATTTAAGATCATGATAGCATAGGTTTAATTAAAGTGGATACATAAGCGTGATGTGTTTGGACTTTCAATAAAAAAAAGGATGTGAAAAAAATTAAAAAATTATTTTTTTCAAAATTTTGACAAATAGAATTTATATAATCATTATTCGTATTTTAATTTACAGTTTATATTAATTAGTTATCAATATATATGACATTATTAATCTATAATTAGTAAAATTTTCCCATCGTGATTGTATTAACAAAGGGTATTTTTGTCATTATAACTAAAAATTATTTTTAATTCAATATTATCCCCGTTTTTACCTTTACCATCCTACCAAACATTACTCTAAAATGAAGGGATAAACAAGGATATCTACTAATCCCGAAGAAAAATTATCTCTTGCTTATCTTGCTCCCAAACGCAGCCTGAGAGTAGAGGGGCTTTCCTGGCATTTTAGTTAATGTAGGGGCAGTTTTTGCAAAACTAATATTAGGTTATGTAATGACAATAGGACAGAATAAATTCAAAGTTATTTACTTTGTTATCTGATAATATTAGAAAATTATGTTGCTATTTATTATTAAGTGCTGTTTGTGATATTTGTAAAATTATTAAGTTATTTAATTCAAAGTTAGAATGATGAAGAATTATTCTTTGATTATTGCACTAATATTCCGTTTAATTTGTATTTTTATGGTCCTTTTACTTAATTATTCTTTTTAAAAGAAAGTTCTTACTTTTTACTTTTTCTATTTCTTTTAGTTCTTTTTTCTGGTATATTCAATTAGTTTTTGTTGATTTTTTATTGAATATCAGTTTTATTCTTCAAAACTTTATATTCTTTGTGGTTATATTTATTGTAAATACACTTTCTAGATTCTTATGAAAATTAATATAAAGAAAATAGGTCGTAAAGTTGTTTGATGAAATGCCTAAGGGGTTGCTTCTAATTGGAGGTTTCTGTGTAAATATTTTGATACCCGCTCTGTAATCACACGTTTATTATTAACTTTTTAATAATGTAAATTTTTATACATACTTTTGCAGTTGCACATGCACTGGCATTGAAGGTATATAATATACTACAATTATATATAGAAGTGCTATATTACAAATATATCACAACATTCCTCAAATCTCCTTAAATTTTTTAATTACATACTTTCAGTTTGGTCATAAAAGAAAAGAAAAAAGCATGAAGGTTGTGAAAAATAACCAAGTGTGGATAACCTTTTGACTTTAGATTTATGGGATTAGAGTTTTATAATATCATTACTTAATTGGGCAAAATTAGTGTTGTACCAATATCAAATATGTATCAGTAAGTAATTTGGTAGAATCACTTAATTAGATGCTTAATGATAATCACTATGTTATTAGGTAGAATTACTTATTGAAGGTAATCACTGAATATTGAATGTGTGTAGAGTTAATCACTTAGATTTATTAAATAAATAGTAGCTTAAACTTTTTATATTAATTGATTTTCATTAACCGATAGATTTTTGTTAGCTGCATATGCGATGCATTATGGGAATGCTGAGATGCGAGGGGACAAATTTCTGGCATACATTAATGAAGTAAATTAATTTGAGTTATTTTTGAAAAAGAAATGTTTTTTCATGTTTTTTATTTTTTTCTTCTTTTGAGATATTGGCTGCCAAGAATGTCTGGTTGAAATTCAGAGGATGTAACAGAATATTTTTTTCAGCCAAATTCATCTTGAATTTCGAAGGAATGATGAACTTACAAAGGTACAATTGAGAAATTTTTATTTGTATTTATTAAAATGCTTTTCTTTTGAGATTATAACAATTAATTAATTGTAAATACTTCTCTTTCTTTTCTGAAAAGGACTACTAATTATTTACATGCATGTTGTTTTCATATCTTAATATATGTATTGTCTTTATTAATTGGGGGTCATGAATTACCTTCATGAAAGCAAACCTGATGCTATAATCCATTGTGACATAAATCCGATAAATAAGTAGATTTTTCAGAAACAAATTGGTATTTATATCAGGAAAGGTTTTCTAAAAAAATTACCTGTATAATAAAAATAAGAAAAAAATGTAATACGGCTTTTAGGTTTTTTTTATTCAAAGGCTCGAAATGAAGTTGCTAAAAAGACTTTAAGGATTAAGATCTTCATTCGAAAATAGACTCAAAAAATTATCTGGTCGAACTCAAAAGAAGTCTTCATCTTGTTTAACAAAATTGCACTTTTTTATTTTATTTTAATCTAAATTTTTACATTTAAAATTCAGTTCAATCAATAACAATTTCTTTTATCTTACTTTATTTTATAGTGAAAAAATAGGCTGATAGAAAAATTCAAGGGGCCCACAAGCTCAATGACAGCCAACAATTTGGAGCTCATAATGAGTTCTTGGATGGCAATGACTTTAAATTGTGTAGGGCATGATATAGTTTGAAATGGCATTTCTTGTTATATTGTAAAATGACCTGAATTTTAATTTCATGTCATTTTCAGGACGTGTGCTTCTCTTAAAAATGTTAAATATTGAATATAAGCATTGAAAATAAAATTAAGATACACACAAAAGCACAACCTCTCTAAAGCAAATATTTGATTTTTGAATGATAAATCTATCCATAGAAAAGCTGGCATTTTTATTTGTCAAAATATAAGGATGTTTGCATTGCTTTTCATAGTTCCAATATGACCAATCTGTAACATTTTTTTTTTAATTCAAAATATGATTTTAAATTGTAAATATATGTTTTTTCAACGTTTTATTGCTTTATTTTTTATTAGCTCTGAGACTAACTAAAATTGGAATTCTTTTAGAGTCCAAAGTATTGTTTTGTTACCAAGATGTGCTAAAAATACCATTGGATATCCAAAGAAAGTATATGAAATAATGCATTTTTGCTGCTTTTCATGTCATATATAGATGCAAAACATTTCTTGAAAACCCGCAGCATAACACGGGTCTTATCCTAGTTATTTTACAAAATATGGCCGATTAGGCTACATTAGACTTTCATTGTTCAAGAAAGTTGAAATGTAAAACCGAACAGACTAAAAGAATTAGTTAGACTAAAACAAAAACAAAAAAAAACTCGACCAAAATTGGATTCAAAATCAACTCAGAGATTCTGGTAATTTATAAGCTTAGTCGAAATATCAATTCGGAAAAGAAAATAAATACCGTTGGTGCTTAGCGGAAGTTTCCATTTGGGTCGAGTTTTCCGTTTAGGGTTTGGGTCGAGTTTTCCGTTGGTGTTTGTCTCCTTTTGGGGGGCGGCGAGTTCTTTACCACATTTGGTAAGTTTTGTCGGTGGGCCTGAGTGTGTGTGTCGAGTTTTCCGTTAGTGTTTGTCTCCTTTGGGGGGGGGAGTTTTTTACCACATTTGGTAAGTTTTGTCGGTGAGCCCGAGTGTGTGTGTGCGCGCGTGCGGAGCTTCCTGGGTGTCTGACCTATGACTTCATGACTTCAATGATGGAATTTAAATCCAGGATTTCAGTAAAACCGGGGATCCGAGTCACTAGGCATTCTTTAAACTAGAAACAGCCTAAAACAAGTTCTTACAAGGCCCAATCCTGCAGCCCACAGTTCCAAATATTGCAAGCAACTTAGGAAAATCAAAAAAAGGAGGAATTTCAAGTATATTCCCGCTAAAACCTTAAATATCAAATTTGCCCTTCTTAAACTCTAAGTATCAAATATATTTTTCTTAAACCCAATTAATATCAAATTTATCCTAACTTAACTAAAAATATATCACAAATATCACTCTTAAAATAATATAATACCAAAAATACCCAAACCGTTAACTCACCATCCAATTAATCAAATTTTTAATTTATTAATTTTAATTAAATCACTAAATATTAATTTATTTGACTAAAATGCTCTTCTACCCATAGTTCAGTTTTCCCATCTTCAATTTCTCTCGTACTGCCCTTCTCTTCACCCCTTCTTCTCTCTCATTCGCTCTCTCTTCTCAATCAGTATGTTTATGAAAGCATTTTTTTTTTTTTTTTTTTGCATATATTACTTGTTGTGGAGCATTCTTAATATTTTTTAGTAAATACTTATGCAATTGTGTAGTCCAAAAATGCAACTAAAAGTACATGATATGCAAATTAATTTACAAAACGGCTACAAAATCTTGTACATACAGATTATATCATGAAAATTTTCTTATCCATACAATTCTCCCCTATCAAACAACCCAACATGTATAATTACAACTTTCCTTAATTCCAAAACTTTCCTTAATTTCAAACCAAGCAACAAGTAAACAAGCTCACTTTTAAGATTAGGGAAATGTGCAAACTCGACGCATTGTAGCACGACTGTAGCACGACACAATATAGATATACTATTTTTTCATTTTTTACAAATTGTTTAAATTTTTATATACTGTTTTGTCATTTTATATACTGTTATTTATTCTTTATGTATTTTTTATTTTTTTCACTTTTATATACTGTTTTCTCATTTTATATATTATTTCCTCATTTTTATATATTGTTATCAGAAACTAAATTACATATACTGTTATGTATATACTTGTATTAGAAAATGAATTATATATACTGTTATTGGGACCCGTCGTGAACAGTCGTGCTACAGTGGTCGTACTCTATCAAGTCCCTTAAGATTATTGGAGTATTATATTGGATTATATATCAAAATCTTCAATATTGTACAATTACAACACATTTCTCAAACAATTGCACCACTATTTACAAGACAAAGTGAACATACCTTGGACCAGACCAAGAAAAACACAACAAACATTAAGTAATTTTGCTTTATACAAACTTAGTATAAACTAATGCAATTTCTCAAAAAGTATATAAAATTATGTAATTATGTGTACATCCTTGTTATCAGAATTCATCTATTACCAAGAATCCCAAACTATCATATTTTTCATATTTGGACATTGAATTATATGAATTTCTAAACCTAAAAACAAAATCCTTTCATGAAAAACAAATAGCAAGAAAATCAGAAGCAAACATGCTCTTAATCTCAACGGTCTCAATTAAGTAACAAGCAAACTAACAACTTACCAAATAATAAAAATATTTGTAAAAGCCTCAACATAAATAAGCCGCATAAAACATCTCACAGCTTAAATTAAAAACATTCCTCTTCTAACACATAAAAATTGTACGAGGGGACTTCGAACTATCACTTTTTCAATCTAGCCCTCAAATAGAAAAACTAATTTCAAAAGAGTCCTTCACTGCCATTTTGCAAATATATAGGAGCCTTTAATGATCTTTCAAAAGAGTCCTTCACTGCCATTTTGCAAATATATAGGAGCCTTTAATGATCTTTAATTTCAAAAGAGTTTTTCCCCTTCACTGCCATTTTGCAATCTAGCCTTTAATGATCTTTTCACAAGAGACTAAAGGGCCGTCTCAATCTTACCAGACCTTTAAGATTAAGAACATGTGTGCAATAAAAAAAAAAAAAAAAAAGATTAAGAACATGTGTTTCAGATTTTCTTACTGTGTTGTCATATCATATGATGTCGAAAAATATCCTCACGGACAAAAACTCAAGAATATTACAATATCATGTTTTACGTGCTTGGTAACTAGATAGATTTTTGAAACAAGGATATAAACAAGATCTCATAATTTTATATTACTTCTTGAGAAATTACATAAGTTTATATTTTGTTTGCATGCACTATACCACTTGACAGGAAAAATAAGGGGAATTATATATTTACCCTTCCAAAAGTTCAAAATATCATATTTGCGCTTACTATGTTAAAATATATCATATTTACTCTTCTAAAATTTAATTTACGCTTATGTTTACCCTACTATGTTAAAGTCACATTTTTGACCCTATTTTCACTATGAAGGTTTTTCTTCCCCAGCACCTCCAACTTCATCTTGCTAAAAAATAAAATAACACCTCTTATATCACTTTTGCCTTAATAACTGGGTCAATCCCAAACTGATATAGTTAACCTTCGGCTTTTGTTCCAATGTACTAGTTGGATCCATATGTTGAAAATCATATTAAATCATATTGTCTCGTACTTTTATTGAAACGCGCATCTAAAATGATTCATGTTGCATATGTGATACCAGAAGGGGTCATTTGGTATGTGATAAATAAAAGAATTCAACAAATTGCAAACCAATTTTATTCAATTTGATTTATCAAATTCAAAACCCCAGCTAGTCACAATCACCAGCATTCATCCATCCATGACAATTTATTCGTTCATTCAATTTATAATTTACATATTCATAGAATAAAATAAAATAAGTCTTAGCTCATAATGTTTAGCAAACACTTAATTAGTATCTAGAACATATAACAAAATATTTCTCACTTGGAGCCTTCAAACAAAGCACTTGTACGATGATAACGGGTCATAAAGCCTCAAGAGTTCATCATAAAAGAAACCTTGGCTTGCATCACTCCATACATGCTATAAATCTTGCCAATACATTCCCCATGCCTCTTAATAGGAAACTCCAAATCCCCTTTGGCAATCTTTCCCTGGTCACTGCTGTTCCTGAGATTGAAATCAATCCGAAGACAACCATCATATGAATTTATCACATCGATTTCATCCTCGTAGCACAGGTCCATCATGTCATGATTTGGAGTTTTGTAGATTGGCACAGGTATTACATACTTCAGCAACGGGAGTTGCTGTTCCCCATCTTCCACTCTCAAATGCTCCCCATGACTCCATTCCTTGGTAAACAATGAGGATTTCAAATTAGAATACATATTATTATGCGCCGTAATACACCCACATATTTCGACGGGATAACGGGGCTCGAACGTGATCTCAATGAAGGCCGCAATGGCCTTCTCATAAACCACGTACATTACATGCAACAAACTTCCCCCGTTGCCGTATCCTGTCACTTCGCGGACCTGGTCAAACGCTGCTTCCTCCGTGCGCTGCCAAGATACAGTCATATCGATTCTTTCATCACTACCTACCCATATTTTGGCCTCGATCTCTACAAGCCCCACCCCAGGCATACCACGCAGCGGTCGAGTCAGTTCGAGCCAATCCTGCTTATTGGTGAAATGAAATTGCTCAGAAATAAAATTTTAAAAACAAATACATCAATAAATAAACAAAGGGAGGAATAATGGGCAGTACCCCGTCCTGGACAATTTGAGGATTGTCGACACCTCGATCGAAAAGCATTATACCTCCTAAACAAGTAAAACACGCCGTTATGGTGCCATGGATCTCATTTCTCCCTCTTGCTGTAACACGCACCCCTAATATCTGTTAATACAAAATTTCAATAAATTACATAGGGTTATTATATTATATTTATTTAATTATCTTGTAGCTACAAAATAAGAATTCACATCCAACTTAATGAACAGCTGTCCCTAATAGACTACCCCCCTGACTCTCTACAGTTGCAAATGGCATGATTTGCCAATGGAAATTGTTGGTTCAAAAACCGAATCACAGATAATTCAAAAATCAAAATGAATAAAAGGAAGGAGAAGGAACTAACATCAGCAAGTTTGGATCCTGTCCTTATCTGGATCGTCTTGCCTTGAAAGACCGGGTTCATTTTCCTATACTTGCCATTTGCTGGCAATTCAGTTATCATCGGATAGTAAACAACTATGCCCCCCGAAGCAACCTCCTCAAGGACGCACATGTCAGTCTGGACATCCGCCGGCCATCCACTCTCAATCTTTCTCTGCCTGGCTCTCCCCATGGCTAATAACTGTTAATACAAAAATTTCAAATTACATAGGGTCATAATATAATAGTCCTAATAGACTAACCCACGACCCCACCCCCCCCCCCTCTTTTCTTCACTCTCTACAGTTGCAAATGACATAATTGGCCAATGGAAATTGCCCAAATCACAGATAATTCAAAAATAAGAATGAATAAAAAGAAGGAGAAGGAAATAACCAAAGCGGGACAGGGTGGGCTGTTGACTCTCACTATCTCTTTCCCCCCACGACGACCATCTGGTGTTGTTTCCAGACGATGACCAGGCGATGTTGTCTCGGTGCCTCTCGTTCTCTCTTTCATCTCCGCTCTTCTTTCTGAGTTAGGGTTAGGGTTAGGGTTAGGGTTAGGGTTAGGCCTATTCTCCGTCGGGTGAGAGATAAATGCGTATTTATAGATCTATTCTGCTGAGATGAGACGACACGAGAAGCTCGTCTTCTTCAAACCTAGATTTTTTTTTTTAAATAAAACTATTTAAGAAAATAGATCAATAACTACCGTCACTTTGAAAACAATTAAAAAACTACCATTTCCGCCACTATGAATAACGGAACAGATTCTGTTCCATCGCTCATACTGGCGGAACATGGTATATTTTTAATTTTTCTTAAAAAATCTTAATTACGCTAAAAAATACTATTCCGTCACTAGTAGTGGCGGAACAGGTTAAATTTTTAATTTTCCGTGATCCTTAAACGGATTCTGAAAAAAAAATTAAAAAAAATACTGTACACTGTTCCGCCACTGAGAGTGGCGGAACAGTATTTTTTTTTTAATTAATTTTATTTTTTTTTTTTATAAATTTTCAGAGTGGTTTTAGGGGCAAAAAAAATATAAAATAGGTTGTTCCGCCAAGCTTTTTGCCGGAGCAAAAGCTTTTTTTTATTTTTTGACTAATTTCTTTTCTAAATTTGCAGTTAACGCTAAAAATTAATCTATTCCACTAAGGGTTCTGGCGGAACACGCCCGAGCCATTTAGCAGCCTTAAATAATCCTAATTAGGAGAAAAAATAAACCCTAGAGTCTTTCATTTTTGTAGTGATTTCTAAATGACATGAATTTTATATTTGATGGAATTTAGGGTTCTTGACAAACAGTTGTAATTCGAGTCACAGCTGATAGATGCGCGTTTTACAATTGCCGATTTCTCGATTGGCAGGTAATTAATCATCCCATAAATATATTTTTTTTCTTTTTTCTATCCCAACATGAAATATATTATCATTGTTATTTACATAGGGATTTTTTTTTTCTCCTAATTAGGATTATTTAAGGCTTCTAAATGGCCCGGACGTGTTCCGCCAGAACCCTTAGTAGAACAGATTAATTTTTTAATTTTTAGCGTTAACTACAAATTTAGAAAAGAAATTAGTCAAAAAAAAAATTCTTGTTCCCGCAAAAAGCTTGGCAGAACAACCTATTTTATATTTTTTTGCCCCTAAAAACACTCTGAAAATTTGTAAAAAAAAAAATTAAAAAAAATACTGTTCCGCCACTCTCAGTGGCGGAACAGTGAACAGTAATTTTTTTTTTGCAAATCCGTTTAAGGATCACGGAAAATTAAAAATTTAACATGTTCCGCCACTACTAGTGGCGGAACAGTATTTTTTAGCGTAATTAAGATTTTTTAAGAAAAATTAAAAATATACCATGTTCCGCCACTCATAGTGGCGGAAATGGGAGTTTTTTAATTATTTTTAAAGGGATGGTAGTTATTGATTTATTTTATTAAATGGTTGTATTTAACAAAAACAAATCTCAAACCTATAGCCCATTTTATCACAACGTAGCCCCAGCCTGGTACAAGGTATTCGGCCCACGCATAAATTAATAATCAATACTCTTTTTTTGTATGGTCGCTACTTAATACAAACTTTTTCTGATGAATCTAATAATCTTCTGCGTCATAAAGCCCTTATAAATGAAAAATATAAAGTAGAATACGATAACATAAAATATGTAATTATTACACAAAAAAAAAACATATTGGTTGTTGTTGACAACCAAAATGAACCATCAAAACAAACAAACAAAATTATATTTGTTTGATACCCATCCACTCTCTCCTCTCCATCCATTTCTCCATAGAGCAATGTTAACTTCATCCACCTCAGCGCTAAAAATAGGTGGGCAACTACAACCTTCTTTTAAACATAAAAGAGGACTGAGACAGGGAGACCTCTTCTCACCGCTGCTATTCAAATCTAGCGGAAGAATCGCTGCAAAATCTGATAACATTCACTAACAACCTTGCACCTCGCCCCTTCAAGTTGCAAACCAAAGCAATTCAATATGCCGACGATACAATCATCATAACTGAAGCGAATAGCACAAACCTACAGCTCATCAAACAAGCGCTAAAACTCTTTGCAAATATGTCAGGTTTGCGCATAAGCAACAACAAATGCACCTTCACTATGATCCAACTCAATAACCAGGCTGTCAGGACAATTCAGCATATCCTCGAGAAAATATAATATATTACGTAAAAAAAGAAAATAATATTTATTTGATATAACTTGTGAAATATGCAAATATATCATAAAATGTGATAAAATTTTTAGAGTACTTACAATTTTGTCAGTAAAATAATATTTTATTTATTATTTTCGATTGAAAAAATATTCATAATAGGTTTTTTATATTAAAAAAAATTAATCGTTCGATTGTTAAATTTAATTATATTATGGTGGTTAAAAATTATAGGAATGAAAAAGAAATAAAAAAATATATGAAGTTTTTAATTATAAAAAAATGACTCATTATTTTTCATAGCAAAATAGTATTTTATTTATTATTTAGGATTGATAAAATATTCATAATATGTTTTTTGATATTAAAACAATTAACAATTGGATTGTTAATTTTAATTGTAGTATGGTGGTAAAAAAAAATAATTTATTTTATAGAAACTAAAAAACAAATAAAAAAAATATATGAAGTTTTTAAATTTTCATAAAATGACTCATTTCATAAAATATCACAGAGGAAGTGCCACAGAAAATCCTATTAAAGGAGTCACAAAGATGAGATGAGAAAAACTCATCTTTGTATATAATAATAATAATAATAATAATAATAATAATAATAATAATAATAATAATAATAATAATAATAATAACAACGACCATGACGAGTTTTTTAACGAAAGAAATGACAACGGAGGCGATTCATATTTTGAATCATCATTCACTAATTCGGATCATATGAAAAAGCGTGTCTCAGAGTTTGCACAACATAAAAAAAAAAGGTAATTACTATTTACAACACTTCATATAAGAAATAGTAAGCATATGACAAATTTTTTCTCCATTTAATATTATGGTACTTGTTTAATTCCAAGAAATTATTTTTCAACCGAGTCCTTATTGTTACCCTCACCTGCAATGTGCTCCTCATGCAAAGAATTTTTTTTTGCATTTGAAACAAATTTCTTTTGTTGTGGTAACGGTTGTATCGTTCTAAACAATGCTGAAATTCCGTCAATATTGTATGACTTATATGCCTCAAATTCACGCGAAACAAAAAGCATTTAGAAAATACAGTAGAATATTGAACACTTCAGTATTTTGACTCGTAACTAGATCAAATAAACTTAAAATTAAAAAAATGAGGTGCCGTTAGAAACTAGAAAGAGAGATCTTGGTTATGGTAACTTACTAGTATTATAGTTTTATATCAGAAAATTCAAGAAAATTGAAGTTTAGTCCAGAACTTATTTTCAGATTCACAATCGGTTCAGCAGCAACTTCAGAAAATTATAGAAAAATAACCAAAGCTCGTAAAATCCCCAAAATTTCATAGATATTCAATTGTTAAGTTTGGATGAACTGTTAAAATTTGGTATAATTATGTTTTATAGTTTGAGAAATATGATGAAAATTCAGATCTGGATTCAAGAAACTTGATCTGACAGACCAGTACTTATAAAAGTAGTAATATCTTCCAATCTACCTTAATAACTACTATTTTAAATTACTGATTCGGATTCTACACTTTTAAATACTTCAAGTAGGACTATTTTGGTATTTTCTATTATTTTTTTTATATTTTCAAATATTCGAAAGAAATAAAGCAGTAAATCTAAACAGAAAAATTAAAAATTGAAAAATAACAAACTAAGAAAATTAATATCTCATACTTATAGCTACTTTGGCTCTTGCTCAAAAAGACATTAGACCGAGATGCTCGACTTTCACTGCTTTTCCAGGCAGACTTAGGTTTGGAAAATAGAATGACTTTGTCTTCTGTTCCTCTTTCCCTGATCATGTTTGCCTCCTTAAGAAAGCCCTGAAACTCTAACGTATTAGGAGTTAATGTACCGGCCATGAATTCAAAATTGAGCAAAATTTGGTTTGAAAATTATCTACTAAATGAGAACTAAATTGTAAAAATATTTATTTAATTTTTTCAGATTTGGATTGGACACGGAATTAAAGGAAAACAACTGGTAAAACAGAAACAATCAGCAGCAGGACAGAAACTGATTTAAGGGTTGATTTTCAGTTTAAAAATAGGGATCTATAGGAAATTTATGAGATGTAACAATCATTAACCACTTAGGGTATAATTTCACTGATTTAGATGATGGATTTGAGCAATCTATACTAAGATTTACTCAAGAAAATTGATTTAAGAACTAGTTTAACTCAAAACAGTCATTTTAAGACAAACTTGAATTAAATCATTCATAACTCCAAATCAATCGCACCAAATACTAAGCTAAGCATTCTAGATGATTAATAAATCAATAAATTGTGGATTTAATATACCAATTGATAGAAAAACACTAAGCTAAGTAATGTTTCACCCAATTATTCAAAACTTGTATGTTCATAACTGTTCATCAAAAATTCAGCAAAATTACAAGATTTTAAAACAAGAATTCATGCATACAACTCATAAACTCCCTTCCATCTAAATCTACTCACATATATTTACAAAAACAAGATTTGCACAATAGCTCGTTATGATTCTTACAAATTAAAAGAGAATTGGATCAAACCGAGATTGGGAATACTAGCCAATACCTCCCTTGAGTCAATTTGAACCTTCTATTGCCCCTTGATTCAAGGTAGAATCAAGTGATTTGATTTTAACCCAAATCTTCCCCTTTTTGTTTACTATGACTCAAACTAAAAAATTAGAGTTTAAAAAGTTTTGAAACTCATTAAGGGTGATGTTAGAGGAAGAAGAATGAGAATGGAGAGTGGTGTATATGTACAATGGATTGAATGAGTGATGGAGGAATGAATTAGGAGTATTTTATTGGCTCAATGGAGAGTCCATTGACCTGTTTTCAATGGAGAAAAAAGTAGGGGGTAAATAGGGGCTTGTGATTGGCTCAGGCGGATCAAGAGGTTGTACTGAAAATTTGGACAAAATTTTGTTGAATCTGGACGAAATATTTTCCAGATATGATCGAAATTTCCCCACTCCTTTTTGGCGGAAAATATTTTGAACCAACTAAAAAAAAAAAATCTGTATTTCATACATGGACTAGAGTGGTCCAGTTGGATGTTGGAGGTAAGGGGAGCAGCTTTCGTGATTCAGATTCGTTGAGGGATATATTCGTGAGTTGAATAGAATAGAGGGGATCAAAAGGACATCATCTTATACATCTCAGTTAATTTGTTTCCGTTCAGCAGAAATTGAAAAATCCATGGGATTGAGTGTGGCGAGTCACTTTGGTTGAGTTTAAGCGTTGAGTTGAGTTAAGACTTCGAATTCCTTGTTTTGGCGCTAGAGTACATTTGAATGAATTTCAAAGCCATTTTTTTCTACTCCATTCCTGTTGCATTTCAAACCAGATCACGATCTTCCTATACACTTCACCTCGTCACTAATTTTCAGTCCATACATCTTCTCTTCATTGTCGCGAACCCACAGAGCTTTGAAACACTAAAATTGGTTGAGAATCCATCGAAAAACGAAGAGTTTCAGCTTCAGTTTTTCACCAGCTGAACCATTGTTGACATTTCGAGCTCCACACCCATTTTACTTAACTAAAACTTGAGCCAATACTTGAGTTTCGTTCTCAACTCCCTTAAGCTTAATTCTGTTGAGTTTTAGCTCCCAATTCCTTCTCTTTCCACCTGAATTCTGCCACTAAAGACACAACTTGCAAAAACTCGAAAAATAACCCAAAATCAATGAACTCACGCATCATACCCCCATCCAAAATGGTTTTCAGATCAAATTGGAACCTCAAACACCTTGCTACTACCTCATATAAACTCATTGACTCAAGAAAACATCACCTTATTTGAGAAATTCGAGCCAATTCAATGTTGACTAAAATTTGACCGTTAAAGCTGGAATTTCGTCAAACAGTTTACAGGCGTCATTTCAAACTCGAATATCTCACTCCTTTCTTCATCATTTGCTGAGTTATTTATATCCATGGAAATAGAGGAGCAAGGAGAAGATAATGGAGTTGGAATTATAGCAAACCGAGGTCTGTAGAGGAAATGATGAGCTCGAGAATTTCTCAGCTCAAAACGATCTATTTTCATGGCTGACTTGAGTTTTTCGCTTTTCCCGGCCAACTCCAGAGGTTCCAGCGACGGTGAATCATATGCATGTGCTTGTCTTGTTGAGATGAATCGAATGGTAGTGATTTTCTTCGATTCTGAGCAATTAAAAAAGTCAGCACTTTTGAGAGATAAAGAGTTGACTTACTACGACGGTTGACTTTTCATATTTGACTAGAATTTTGGCGCGTTGCTTTTTCGCATGCAATCCTATGTTTCATGCTCGCACCAAACATATTTAGATCGACTATCATTTTATACGTGAAAGAGTTCAACTAAAACAACTCTTTATACGCTTCGTTTGTTCAAAGGATCAGCTTGCGGATGGCCTCAGCAAAGCTCTCTCCACCGCTCATTTTCAATTCTTAAGGGACAAGCTTGTCGTCTACCTGATGTCTCGCTTGAGAGGGGCTACTAGTGATCAACAAGCACAAAGGGGCTAACAAATATAAGATACATATCTTAAGTACTTAGAAATATATTAGGCTAGAATTGAGTTGTTGTAGCTAGCTGTTAGGATTCAATGAATGTGTAAAATGGTGTGATTTGTGTGGATCTCTCTTAACCACACATTTAGGAGCTATATATCTATAAATATCTATTTCTCTCTGTGTAATCAAGTCAGTTAATCAATACAACTCTATCATTCTTCTCTTAATACTCTATCAATTTTAGGAGTTAAGAGGTGATTTAGATTTGTGAGGGGTGATTGTTTAGTTGAATTTAATCTTGTATCTTTTTAGGAAGCCTAGATGCATGTTTTTATCATCCCTAGGATTGGTTTGTTTGTTTGTTAATTTAATGCATGTGATTTAATCTCTTTGACAAATATTTCATTCGGATTTATTATTAAATTGCGATCTTTCCTAGCCTCAGAAAAAACTTGTTTTATGGAAAACTTGAAGGAGATCAATGACCTGAATTCAAGCTATTAAACTAGTAATTTATTCAAATGTTTCGTAGTTAAGAGGCCAATGGTGCGTGACCTAGCTTGTAAAGTGCATTGTGTGTGCGACTCAAAGAGATTCTGGGTTTTAATTCAGTTGGCGCTTTTCTTTGTGAGATGTGCTTCGTAGGTAAGCCTAGATGTGCTGTGTGTTTTTTGTTTTGTTTATTTAATGCATGCGATTATGATTTTTATCTTTAGACTAAGAACATCAGTTATTATAACCTTAGTAACTATTTTGATCTCTATGATTTTTTTAGGTGATTTAGTTACCCAAGCAACTATATTATTTTGATTTCATAACAGGAATTACAACTACACTAGCAACTATTTTGATATTTGGAATCTAAACGGTTACAATGTAGCAGATTAATTAACTTCAAAAATGCCCGGAAAGTTACGATATGATCTTCCAAGCATAGTTACCGGAAACACTCATGACACCTCCGTACCCCGTTTCCAATCATTCCGAATAGGAACGTGAGTCTCACGCGTACCGGATTACTAGAAATAGAAAATCCGGCCAATAGAAAGAATTGAGAAAAAAAACAAAAACAACGGAAAAAATGACTCATATGTAACTTATATGTAATGATAATTTCTAATGCAACATGACTTCTCAATTTCATCATCCAACTTTTTATTTTTTGATCCAATGGCCCATATATAACTTATATGTAATGATAATTTCTTTGATGCTTTTATTATAGAAATAATTTTAAATTTGGCAACATAGATCAGAAAAACGTACAGTATTTATAATATTTCAAATGCTAAGTTTATTTTAAACATGGAATGGAAACAAGTACAGTGAAAATATTTTTTACAAGGAAATAACATTGTAAAAATATTTCATTTGTATAATATAATTAAGGAACGTAGCATAATAATATTTTTAAGATATTTCATGTATAATGATAAGAATTTTCTGAAGCTTTTTCTTTCATTTTGAATTGCATGTTGATTACTTGAATTTTTTTCAATATTACTGTAGTAAAAATACATAAACATAGTATTTTTATATTAAATTTATACATGTATACATATATACATATCCACAGCGAATCCCGTATCGAAAAATCATACCGTCTAATCCTAATCCCCCCCCCAAACCCACCCACCCCCCTATCGTATATCGGAGGATATAGCGTACCGCGCATCGCGTATCCAGCATACCGTGTTTCTGGTAACTACGCCTCCAAGCTTATCTAAATACTGTTTTAGTACTTGCAGCTTTTCTGCTCAAATCTTGTGAATAATTTGGATTTCTGAGATGCTTTCATTTGAATTTGAATTGATGATTGTTTTATACAGTTTACTTGTTAACTAATTTAATGCATCTGAAATTTCAATCCTCGTTTACTTTCAATTTTTCCCTAAAAACACAAAACAGAAATGCACTTTCAGCTACACTACAATAATACTATTTCTAAAAAAATTAATTTACTTTCAATTTTTTCCTAAAATCACAAAACAGAAATGCACTTTCAGCTACACTACAATAGTACTATTTCTAAAAAAATTAATTTCCAATACATCGTTATTATCGTTGTTGTTGTAGATGTTATTTTCGTTTGAATGGTAGTCCCAGATGATTCTAATTCATATCATATTATATCACCCTATTCCCTAATATATAGAACCCCATTTATTTTAATTCCTCGATAGTATTACATTTCTCCCCAAATAGCCTTAATAATTCGTCAAAAGGCGGATATTTTAGTTCTTCGATATGTCTCAATATACCCTTATTATAGATATACTATTTTTTTACCTACACTCTTTTTTATCCTTATATAATAATCCTCATTATTATTTTTTTTTTCCAATTCTTCACTAGTCCCACAACAGAATCTACATTAATAAAATCTCTACCAAGTCAAAAGTAATACTACTATTACTAAACAATGAATTACCAACATTTCCTACAAACTTACAAATAAAGAAACAAACATGCAAATACATATCTCATACAAAACATATGAATTTATATTCATAATACTATCAATATCCCTAAAATTAAAACCCTAATTTGATCAATTAATTGTAGAGAAAGGTTGGCGCGGATTCCCCTCAATTGAGCCAATTAGAATCTTCACCTTCCCACTTGATTCTTTTGATAATACTTTTTGTTCCCAAAACTCCTTTAGCGATTCATCAAAACATGGGGATTTTAATTCTTCGATGAAATAGACCTAGTAAATTATAAAATATTCGTTAAATTTAGAGTATATTTAGATTATAATTATATTTTTTTTATATCATTGAGAATTGATTGTTAGCATAATATCATTTTTATAATGAGTTAAGACATGGTTTGTTATCCACCTAATTATTGATTAGTTAAATATTTGTTTAATTTAGTTGGTGATTGTAGAAAATATTATGATGCATATGATAAATATTTCTCATATTATTTTTTTACTGGTATGAATTTCTGATATTATTGAATGTATGACTATGATAAACATGGTTAAAAATTATTTAAGATATTTATGAAATTTACATTTATTATTCAGAATATAATTATGATATACTGATATAACTAAGAAGATAATAGTATGAAAAAATATTTAAGATGCTTGAGATGCCCTAACACTATTGAAAATATAATTATGATAAATATTATTAAAATTAGCTATTAATTACCAGATATTCTTTTTGGAGATCTCGCTCTGCATAATCTTCAATTTTGGTGACATTTTTTTGGTGTGCATTTTGGAGCTCTTTTAATTTCTCACTGCCCGACAGAATTAGGGTTTTGGCGGTCCTCTCATTCAATTCTTCATCTAATCTCAACGAATCTGAAATAAACAAATCACACAATCAAGAGAGAGAGAAATCAAATGAGTAAAGCTCGAGAGAGAGGGATAGAGAGAGAGAGGGATTTTTTTACCGTTGATGGAAAATTGAAGTTCCTTATTTTATAAATACTCCCGGCTAGCGCAGCCTACAGTGCCTCATTTTCCATTTGTCTCTTCCCATTTTATAAAAGAATAAAGATCAATGTAGCTTATTTCTGTCAAAAATGATTCCTATATTCTGATATCATTGGAGTAGATGTTCTATTGGAGATGATTGACATTTCTTGATCTGTCCATTTAGAGTCAAGTAATCCGATCAACAGTTATCATAAGGTAACTGGACTTTTGTATGATCTAACATTATTTTTTTATAATGAAATTTGTTATATATAGTTAGTATTTTCAATTTAGCTGCATATTAGATGGCGAAATCGTGGCCGCTTAGTCGCACACGGGATTGCGAAACCGTAGCCGCATAGCCGCACTTAGGATAGTAAAATCATGACCGCTTAGTAATAAAAATATAGCCGCACATGGGATAGCGAAACCACAGCCGCTTGATAAGACTATTTTTAATACTTAAATCTATTATATTATTACATTTATATAATTAAAACTATATTTTTACAAATGATGGACATATAGAAACTATATCGTAACCAAACCAGTTACTTAGCTAAATTTATTAGCCAATGATTTCTACTTGTTTTGTTTTTCTTATCGGCGTAAATACTTGACGGAATGGACGGGTGATTTGTGAACTTAAATTCGTTTACGAATGACATGATTTTTGGTGCATGTTGCTTAGCACGGTGTAACATTATATGTGGACATTTTCCCTAACTTTTCAAGGATATAGCAAAATGATCATTAATAAGGGTTTTTTTTGTAAATATAAATCTTATTTCCAATTTTACATGCAACCCTTATATGGGCTAGGGCTTGGCATTGGTCATTGGCTGGCCCGCCCAAAAAGTGACCGAAGAAATCCGCTGCATTGCATAAAACACCTTGCATAATGTATTTGTAAAATACTTTCTAAATTTGGTTAATAACTTGTGGCTTAATTTTCCGCAATTAATGCGAAAATTATTTTGATACTGAACAGTACCAAAACACTATCAATTTGTCTAAATTAAGTTATTATTGACTTGACAAATTATTAAGAGACTTATGTTTTACTTTAAATAAAACATATATGTTACCATTTGTTTGATTTACTTCTATATTTCTGGCCCAATGTCGTAAGACCAACCGAATATACTTAAAATAAAACATATATTACCATTTGTTTTATTTACTTTTATATTCTCAGCCCAGAAATACTTTAGTTCCATAAATCTGAATTGGAAATTCTGAATTTCAAATCCTGATTTTCATGAGAAAATAAAAAATCAGGTATTTCAAATCCCATCTCCTCCAATTACACCGCTTCGTCCAAAACAAAGACAGAACCGCCTCCTTCTGACCTTCACACCCTTTCATGGCGACTCGTGCCTCTTCCTTCACGCTCTTTCGACTGCCCACGGAGGTAGATGACGGCAACAATGGTGACTCGTGCCTCTTCGTTCGCAATTTGACACATTTTCCTGCAATGGTTACGGTAATATTTACGGTAGATGACGGTAATGTTTACGGTAGAATTTCATATAAACTTGAAATATCCAATTTGATACATTTTCCCGCAAGTGTAAATTTGATCTGTTTTAAGTTTCGGAAGGGTGAATTTGATATTTCACTATTTTGGAATGGTAATATTTATAAAATTGAATAATTTTATTATTTGTTTTTCTATTTCTCAGATTTTTGCATCAGATAGTTTCCTGGATTTAACCGAGTACAGTCGCGAGGACATATTGGGCAGAAATTGCAGGTACAATTCCAAAAAATTCAAAATCACATAAATTTATGCAATTTAGTCCTTATTCTTAACAATATTTCTTTTTTAATTACAGGGTTTTGCAAGGGCCGGAAATAGATAGAGACACAGTCAAAAAGATAAGAGAGGCAATTGATAATAAAAAAGATGTTACTGTTCAGCTCATAAATTACACTAAAAGCGGTAAGTTTTAATTTTAAATTTTCAATATTCAAAATTTAAAAATAAGGTTTGGAGAAATTATAAGTTATGTGATATGTGGATTTCTGTTGTGTAGGTAAAAAATTCTGGAATCTTTTCCACTTGCAACCCATGCGTGATCAAAAGGTACTTAAATTAAAATAATTAATAATTAGTATATTTTGAAAATGCATTTTATTAAAAATAGAATTTGCAAAAAAAGCACTTTTATTATTGTGAACTACAGAAAAGCCCTTGTATTACAGAAAAGCTGCGTTTTTAAAAAATTCCCCACTGATAATAAGAATATAGAAAAAATTCTTCATAATTCAAGGGCTTTGCAAATTTGTCATTAAAGAATTAAATGTTTAAAAATTGTATTGTTTTTATGATTTTTAATTGATATATATTCTTCTAATTTTTGGAAACTAAAAAAGGGTGAAGTGCAATATTTCATTGGAGTTCAATTGGACTGAATAGAGCATGTTGAGCTGCTTCACAATTGCATATCTGAAAGTACTGCCAAAGAAAATATTAAATTGGTATTAATTCATTATTTTATTAACTATAATTTTATTTATTGCTGTAAATAAATATTTTTATTTTGGATTTTTATTTTTTGGAAATGTTCTTTTAGGTGAAAGAACCACGGATAATATGAATAAAGCTGTGAAAGAGCTTCCTGATGCTAACTTGGTAAGTTATATAACATTATTTTGGTACTTCAATTTATTCTATTTACAAAAAAAAAATATTTTATGATTTTTTGGAATTTTTAAACTCCAGAAGATTTATGGGCAAATCGTTCAAAAATCGTCCTTCCAAAACCGCATAAAAGGACAAATTTGTCTTGGAAAGCCATGGAAAAAGTATATTCAAATAATCAATTATTTAATAAATTATGCATACTTTTTTCAGATTATTTTATATCTAGTTTTTAATTTTAATTTTTTTATTTAAGATTATAAAAAGTGGAGAGAATATAAGCTTGAAACATTTTAAACCTGTCAAGCCATTAGGATCTGGCAATACTGGAAAGTAAGCATTTTTGTAATATTCTATTTAGTTTATTCATTAAATAAATGAAATATCATGAAAAAAGGGACCAAAATGTAATTTTTATTTTTTCTTAAATTGGCAGTGTGCATTTGGTGGAATTGTTGGAAACTGGAGAATTATTCGCAATGAAGGCCATGGATAAAAATCTCATGCTTAATCGCAATAAGGTTCCTATAAAAATAAAAAAATATGAAATTTATATTTGATTAGTTTAAACCCTAAACTTCTCTTAATTTTAATTAGGTACATAGAGCTAAAATGGAAAGACAAATCCTTGATTTATTGGACCATCCTTTTCTTCCAACTTTATATGCATCTTTTTAGGTATTTAAATATTTCATTTTTATGTAATTTATATTATATGCATTATAATTAATATTCTAATTTTCTAATTATTTATTTTTCAGACAAAAACACATATATAATGTTTATTGATAAATAAATGTATTAAAATAAT
Organism: Juncus inflexus; assembly: GCA_024447665.1. Classification (NCBI taxonomy): domain Eukaryota; kingdom Viridiplantae; phylum Streptophyta; class Magnoliopsida; order Poales; family Juncaceae; genus Juncus; species Juncus inflexus. The sequence continues at coordinate 2,361,231 of JAJHPC010000003.1, forward strand.
ATACCTTTTTACAGGGATATATATCGCGATTTGAACCCTGAAAATATACTACTGCACAGAGACGGCCACATTTCTTTAACGGATTTCGATCTTTCTTGCCTCACTGCTTGTTTACCACAAGGAATTCATCCTTTTCAATTTTTACAAATTCACCCCTCAAAACACTTTTTCTATTACGCTCACACCCCTAAAACTCTATCTCTGTTTTCTTTTCTGTTTTTATTTTTGGTAGACCATGAATAAGCTATTTTTTTACTTTTAAAATTCACCCCTCAAAAGTTTTTAATTACGGTTTCGCCCCTGAAAGCTGAAATTATACTAATGTTTTTCTTTTTCTATACCAAAAGTAAAGTTATTTGCAAATTCACCCCTCAAAACTTATTTACCACGTCCCCAACTATACATTTCTATGTTCCTCACTTCTTTTGCAAATTCAACCCACAAAATTTTCTCATCAGATCCCTAAACATACATTCCTCTTTCATTCACTTTCTACAAACTCACCCCTCAAAACTTCTTAATCACGCTCACACCCCTCACCCCCAAACTCACACTTCCCTTTTCTCCTTCTACAGCTGTTGCTTCCTGAAACCGAGGAGAAAAAGAAGAAGAGGAGCAAAAAGCACAGGAGGCCTCCGGTGTTCGTGGCCGAGCCAATGAGGGCTTCGAATTCGTTCATCGGTACGGAAGAATACATCGCGCCGGTACGATATATGTTGATTTTATTGTCATTTATTTTGCTTAAGGAAATTTGTATCAATGGTTTACAATTTATTGATTTTATTATTTTTCTTAATTTTTTTTGGATATTTTAGGAGATTATGATGAGTTTATGTTATTTTTTTTTACTTTTAACGTAAATCTAATTTATATCATTGGTTTGGAATTTATTTAGTTTTATTATTTATTTATTTATTTTTGGATTTTTAGGAGATTATAACTGGAGCGGGTCACACAAGTGCGGTTGATTGGTGGGCACTAGGTAAATTAATATTTAAATATTATATTCCTACATTTTTATCGGAAGTTTGCAAAAAAGCCCCTGAATCATATGATTAAATTGCAAAAAAATCCCCTTTAATATTATAATTTCAAAGAAAACATCTTAATTCTTTATGAATTCGCAAAAAAGCCCCTCTTGTGATTATACATAATGCAGGTTTTGTTTGCAAATTAAGCATAAATAGGGGCTTTTTTGTTAATTTGCCTTTCTTTTTTAAGTATCTCATGTTTCTTGATTATACTATTTATGTGCAAACAAAAAATATTTAAATTATTTTATTAATTTATTTATTTATTGTAGGAATGCTTCTATATGAGATGTTTTATGGATACAGGCCTTTCAGAGGCAAAACGAGGCAGAAAACTTTCGCCAATATTTTACAAAAAAGACCTTAAATTCCAGCCAGCATACCGGTATTTAATTATTAATTTATTTTATTTTAATGTTGGAAAAATTGGAATTTTATGTATATACTATTCCAAAATCTTGAAATAACAAATTTACGTATAGTTTAAACTTAGTTTATGTCAGTTATGCTATTAGATTTTAAGTATACAAGTGAGATTTTGTTATAATTATATTTCTTCTTTTATTACATAGTTGTTATATATAAGATATGTTTCATTTAATATATAAGATATTTTTATTTACCATTGTTATGTCAGTGTTATATTTTTACTCTTTACTATTATTATTAACATTTAATTTATATATATTTCAAAACATTCAAAATGTCAATTTCTAAAATTTAGAGATTTTATAAGGGTACATTTGTAAAATTTCCTCAATTGATTAAATAATATCTTCCATTTTAACACAGGTGAGTTTACAAGCGAGGTAATTGATGTATTGACTATTACATTGGGATCCGTGCAACATATTGGGGTTGATCGAAGGGGCGAATCAGATTAAAAACCATCCGTTTTTTAAGGGCGTAAATTGGGCCCTAATTTGCTGCACGGTTTGTTACTTATTTACTCAGCATATTTTTAGGTGCCTACGTTATCTTCATTTCACATTTAGTCCCTCATATAGTTTTATTTTTTTGAAAAAATTTGGAGAGGGCTTTTGGTACCCCCTTCCAAATGTAATCATATTTTCATTATATTTTTCTATAATTCCGTACAATGCTATTATTTACAAAGTCTATAGAAAAATGAACAAAAATCTAATTAAACCCTAAGCCTAAAACCCTTAAAGGAAGAAAAGGGCAGTGGCCCATTGGCAAGGCACTTGCCTCTTAAGCATGCGTCCCGAGTTCGATACTCAACGCTCTCAAAAAAAAAAAAAAAAAAAAAATGAGCTGGGCCAGGAAAAAATAATAAGGAAATTAGTATAGTTTTATGTAGGTAATATTTTGAATTCATCCGAAATGATTAGAAATCTGCAAACTTACTTTCCATCTTTATTCTCAAATTAACTTAAAACGGATCTAGTCCATTATCTTTTTTAAAAGAAAAAAGTACTACCAAAACGTCCGATTTGATTTGGTCTAAGAATAAAGTTGATGATTGGGTTTGTTTGAGATTTTTACTCTCTGCATGATTAGTTGGTTGATTAGGCGATTTGGTCCTTGCATTGTTCATTTTGTAAATTAGTCCCTGAAATAGTTTTATTTACTAGTGGAGTTTAATTTACTTGTTTAGGAGCCACCTAAGCTGGACACGCCATTGTTTGAGATCATGGAAATTAAAGCACAGGAACCCGATGCTCAAATTGATGTGTTTTAACTTATGAGAGGTATGTAAATAATATACTTGGAACTATAGAGATCACTATTATTTATTATTAATATTATTATTATTATTGTATCGTAATTCGAGCAATTTTATTTTGATTTCTTTTTTTTTCAGATTGTTTTGTGCGGGATGAAATCGTGTTAATCATGCGCAAGATCTAAATTTTGGATTTAATTTGTGTTGTTTAAGTAGAGATTTTGAAGCTTTTAATTAATTCGCATGTTATAAATTATGCAACGTATTTTCCTCCGTTTGTTTTAATTTATGTACTTTTCTGTGATGCTTTTTAGAGCACTGAGTATTGTTTATGTTTTATATGCTACATTTGTTTTGATTTATTCGAAATAGAATTTCAAACTTTCACCAAAAAAATATTTCGGGTGATAATGTAAAAAAAAATTTGTAATTTTTTTCTAAGGGAAAGGCCCATTTTCGGCGTATTTTCTTATTTATGAAGTACTAACATGTTCATATAAGCCTTTTAAACCTTCCTTTGTACATATTTATTACATAAGGGGTAATTTCATATATGCCGTTACAAACACTCAAAATATCATATTTGTCATTACAAAAACTTAAATATCATATTTGACATTGTAAAAACTTAAAAATATCATATATGTCATTACAAAATCGTAAATATCATATTTGCCATTACAAGAACTTAATATAATCATATTTGTAATCAAATTTACTCAAAATTTAAAATCATCCATTTTTTCCGTTAAAATTATTGAATTAGTTTTCATATTAAACATTTATCCGATTCTCTCTCTCTCTCTCTCTCTCTCTCTCTCTCTCTCTATATATATATATATATATATATATATATATATATATATATATATATATATATCTTCATGATTGAAATTCATATATAAACAAAAATAATCTTCACTTCAATTTGCTAGTCAAAATAATTTGACACGAGAGAAAAAATTATTGAAAAAATAATCAATTCATTTCTCTCATATCAAATTCTTTTGACTTCAAATTAAAAGAAAGATATGAATCTAAATCATGAAGAGAGAGAGAGAGAGATATTTAATATGAATCTAATTCATGAATTGAATTAGGGGTATAATCGTAATTATAAAATTGGACCGTTTATTTTAACGGAAAAAATAGATGGTGTTAAGTTTTGGGTAAATTTAATGGAAAATTTGATATATTAAGTTTTTGTAATGGAAAATATGATATTTTAGGTTTTGTAATAGCATATATGATATTTTTAAGTTTTTATAATGGCAAATATGATATTTAAGTTTTTGTAATGGCAAATATGATATTTCGAGTTTTTGTAGTGGCATATATGAAATTATCCTATCACATAATAAATTTCTCTTTGTATTTTAATTCAGAAATTTCAAATTTTGGTCTATAAACCACAACAGATAGAAAATATCGTCATGAATGCAATTATTTTTTTCTTAAAAATTATTTCTAAACAGTTGTAAGAAATATACAATTTTGATTTTGTAATAAAGAAAGAGAGACAAAATAAAGCCCATCATTATTTGAGCCGACTTATTCTTCCCTCTGTGGTCTTCATGTAGCGAGTCATTTATTTGAACTTTGAGCCGTTACCTAAATTTCTACATAATAACTGAAGCAAATTTACATGATAAGAAAATTCAGCTTTATCCATTTCTTTCATTTTCATTTTCATTTTCCTTTCCATATTTTATTTCATTCCATTTTATTTTTTTTGGGTGCATTTATCCATCTCTTTCATTTTCATTTTCATTTATGTTTTGGTGCATATTTCTTTCATTTTCATTTTCATTTTCTTTTATATATTTTCTTTTATATAATTTTTTGTTGTATTATATGTAAATCATGTAAAACCGTCGTTTATATTTCACACAATTTAACAAAATAATTTATATTTCCCTATTAATCAATTACGAGTATGAGTGGTAACGAGTTTAGGGGTCGAACACAAGGAGGTGTGGCCTCAAGAATTAACTAGTCTCAATGATTCTTCTTTAGTGCAAAATCTTGTAATTCAAGGGTTATTAGATAAATTTTCAAGTTTAAATTTTATTTTCAGCCTTACCGTAAAAATTCAGCACGTCACACTTTGGTGTTTTAATTCGTAACTCGACCAAATAAACTCCGATTCCAACACACAAGATACCGTTGGAAACTAGAAAGAGAGATCTATGATATAGAATTTTACTGGTTTACTATTTTATTCAAAAATTTCGAGATATTTGCAGTTTAAATCCAGAACTTACTTCCGATTTGCAATTAATTCAGCAGTAATTTCAGAAAATTATAGAAAAATAACCAAGTCTTGAAAAATTCCAAAATTTTTAAAGAAATTCAATTATCAAGTTTTAGATTAGCCGTTAAAATCTGGTGCAATTATGTTTAATGTTTTGAGATTTATAAAGAAAATTCAGATCTGGATCAGAAACTGGTTCTGACAGACCAATACTGGTAAAAGTTGTAATATCTCCTGATCTGATTTAACAACGAATATTTTAAAATTCATATTTGGATTATAAACTTCAAAATACTTCAAGAATGACTATTTTTTTATTTTTAATATTTGTTTTTATATTTTTAAAAATTCAGAAGAAAGGGGACAGTAGATATGGACAGAAAGATAGAAAATATAAATATTACAAACTTAGAAAATTAATATCTCACAAATTTAACTCGGAATTGGGTAAAATTTAATTTGAAAATTATCTACTAAAGGAGATATAAATTTTAAAAATATTTATTTAATTTTTCAGAACGAATTATGACACGAAACTGGATTAGGGTTTGATTTTTGATTTAAAAAATAGGGATTTATAGGAAATTCATGATGTGTAAAAATCATTAATCACTTAGGGTATAATTTTTCAGATTTAGAAGATGGATTTGAGCGATCTAAGCTAAGATTTACTCAAGAAATTGATTGAAAAACTCGTTTAATTCAAAACAGCCATTTTAAACAAAACTTGAATTCAATCAATCACAACTCCAAATTAATCACACAAAATACTAAGCTAAATATTTCAAATGATTAACAAGTCAATAAACTTCCAATTTAATAGATCAATTGATGAAAAATACCAAGCTAAGTAATTTTCCCCAATTTATTCAAAATTGTGTGTGTTCATGACTATTCATTCAAATTTAGCAAAATTACACGAAATTAAAGCAAGATTTCATGCATACAAATCACAAATCCCCTTCCCTATCTAGATTTACTCACACATATTCACAAGAATAAGAATTTGACAAGATTCCATCATGATTATTACAAAATTGAGTTCTTGAGATCTAAAATTCAAATCGAGTAATTAAAAAAGAATTAGGCTAAACCGAGAGTTGGAAGACTATCCAGTTGCTTCCTTGAGTAGATTTGAAGCTCCAATTGCATCTCAATTCAAGCTAGAATTGACCGATTCGAAATTTCCTCAAATCAGCCCCAAATTGTCCGATTTCACTCAAAAACGAAAATTAGAGCTCAAGAAAGCTTGGAACTCATTAATGGAGATTTTAGAGGTTAGAGAAGATGAATGGAGAGTGGTGTATAAGTTAAGGAGAGTGGGAGAATGAGTGATTTTGAGAATGGATGAAAGAGAGCGTGTTTTTGATGGATTGGAATACGGTTCTTCATATAGAGAGTTGGGGAATATTTTGGGACTTGTGATTGTCTCAGGCGGATCAGGGGGTTGTACTGAGGATCTGGCCAAAATTTCGTTGAATTTGGTTGAGATTTGAGTGATTTTTGGGTAGATGAAATTTTCCCCTGTTTTTGGGTTGGGCGGACAGATTCAGATATGTTAAGAACATTTCATGTGTTATTCATTTGTGGCGAAACGGGTCAGAAAGTAAATTTGAAACGAGTCTGGTTTTTGGCGCTGAATCTTTGAACAAACGTCCCCGATCTCCTGTGTTGCAGCGAGTCAAAATTCGTGAAATGAATTGCGTTGGGCGCAAGTACAGTTTCTGCTAATTTTTCGTTTCTCTTCAAACAATTACTCATAACTCTTGATTCGCCACTTTTTAGCACAACGTTTTCATAAGAAAGATGTTCCCCTCGTTCCTACGAATCTGTGGGGCTTTGAATGGTGTAAAACGGTTTAGTAAAACTCGAGTTATGCTCGAAAAACCGAGCTTCAGCTCCATTAATGAGCTGCTGCGTTAAAGCTGGAATTTCTTGAACTGGCATGCCTTCAAACTCAAATATCTCTCTCATTGCTTCATCATTTTCGGTGTTCTTGGTATCCGTGGAAAGAGGAAAGAGAGAATAAGAGAATTAAGTTTGTTTTGCATTAAACGGAGGTGTGTGGAGTGAGTTATGGACTTGAGAAATTTCAGCTCGAATTAAGTTATTTCAGCAAAAACATAATTCAATTTCATTGAACACTGAGTTCAAACTCGATTATCTTACTCAATTCTTCATCATTTTTGATTTTTTCATAAGGTTGGAAAGAGGGGAATGAGTAGAAGAGAATGGCGTTGGAATTATGACAAACAAACGTCTGTGCAGGAAATGGTGAGCTCGAGAAAACTGCAGCTCGAAATTGATTATTTTTAGGCTGACACGAGGTTTTTTGCATTTTACGGCCAACTCTTGGCCGTTCCAGTGATGGCTAATCATATGGTTGTGTTTGTCTTGTCAAAGTGAGTCGAATGATATCGAGTTTGTTCAATTCCGAGCATTTCGAAAAATAATCGTATTTTTGAGAGAGAAAGGGTTGACTTGACCACGACGGTTGACTTTTCAGTTTTGACCAGAATTTTTGCGCGTTGCATTTTCTCTATTCTTGCACTGCTAGGTTTATTTTGAGATATAAAAAGATGGTTAGGTTCCGCTTAGTTCGAACGTCACGTTCTGATTCCAAACGTCATGAAAAACATGAACGTTTCTTCTCTGTTTTGAATCCGAACATGGTCGGTTCACGTATCGGTTGGGTTCAAAAACGACATGAGACAGTGGACGTTTTCATAACGTTTTATGGTAGTTTCTTCTTTGTTTTGAACGTTTGTTCTTTTCCACTGACGTTTCTCATCTTTTAGGGTTAGGAAAGGATGTGTATGGAAAATGTGAGCGTTTTTATGGAGAATTTGGCCATCATTGGCTCATTATTCATGTTTATTATCCAATTCATAATTTTATGGCCTTTTCGCCTGTAAAATAACACAAAAATATATTAAGAGGTTTCAAATTATGTTTTATGAGTTATGAGTCTTTTTTCATACATTTTATGTGAAATTTGATTGAATTTGTGATGATAAAAACCCTAAAAATATGTATAAAAATACACATTACATTATATTATTTTAATTATTTAACTTATTTATTTTGTAAGGGAGCCACTTGGGTATTCATTCGGTCGGTTCGGTCCAAACCGAACTGAATAAGACAGAATCAAATTAAACCGAATCGAATTAAATTTTAACCGAACCGAACCGAAATGAATAAAGAGAAAACCGAAACGTAAACCGAACCGAATAATCCGAATAATATTTTGGTTTATTCGGTTGAACTGAATTTGAAAGGATTACATATAATATTAAGTCAAAATTAATAACTTTGTACTAAATAATAATCACACTAATTAATATTAATATGTTTCATCTAAAAATTAAAATTATATTCATTACAAATTAGTAATTTTATATATATTCGGTCTGTTTGATTTATTTAGGTTTTCTAAATAAAAAACCTGAAGGGAGCCGAATTAATCAAATAACTCAAAACTTTAAACCGAACAGAACCAATTTCACTGAAGTGAACGACCGAATCTAAATTAAGAATTTTTTTTTGCAAAATAGCACTTTTTTGGAGAATAATTATTCAGATGGCATTTTTTTCAAAATATTTCAACATATAACACTTCTGCTAGACCCTCTGGCGGAACTGAAGTAGTTCCCCAGAGGATCTGGTGGAACTAGGGAATTTTTTTTTGTTGATCCCGACCATTTGACACCCTTAAACACGCTTAATTAATGGAAAATGCTAGTTTGCACCCTCTGGAGGAACTGAAGAGTATTTTCAACTTAAAATCTGACCCAAAAAAAATGCAAAAAAATGGACAAGTTCCGCCTGACCCTCTGGCGGAACTAAACCATTTTTTCAACTCTGGCGGAACTAGCTCGAAATAACTAGCTCCGCCAGAGTGTCTGGCGGAACTAGACCATTTTTTCAACTTACAACCTGAAGCAAAACGATTAAAAAAAATTGTCTAGTTCCGCCAGATCCTCTGGCGGAACTAGCTCGAAATAACGAGTTCCGCTAGAGAGCCTACTGGAACTAACCACTGCGATTTTTTAAGCCCTCATTTAAACCCGTCCGACCTTCATTTTAACCCTACCCGTCCGTTCGGAAAAAAAGAGCAAATTTGGGGGCGAAATTTCAGGCGTTTCTAGAGGAATTTAAAGAGGAAAAAAGGGAGAAATTGTAATGTGTATTTTTATACACACTTTTATGGTTTTTATTATATAAAATTCACCAGTAAATCACATAAAATGTATGAAAAAGGTTTAAAATTAATAAAAAAATGTTTTTTAAAGTCTTAATACACTTTTGTGTGAATTTTCAGGTAAAAAGGCCTAGAAAACGATATTTGGATGACTTGGTGAAAAGTCAACTCCAAATAACAAACCGATATGCAAATCCTGGGCCAAAGATGGCCGAATTCTCCACAAATCCCCGCGAAAATCCTGCACACACCTCTTCAATTATTTTACAAGTCTTACCCACCAACCTACCAAGCGAAAATCGAATAAATTCACAAAAGGACAAAAGTCAAACTCGGGAAATCGACCAGTTGACCAAAAGACAACTGTTCCAAAAGGGGTCAAACTCGGTATCAAATCGAAGAGCACAACGATACGAATCCAATTGTTCAAATCTCGCGCAAAAAGACCTTCTTGAACTCTCAGAAAATGCGATACAAGATTTGGTCAAACTTAGCCAAAGTCAAACGTTGACGGGTCAAATTTTTTTTAACCAATCAGAGCGCGACAAGTGGCAGATTTCTTTAGCAATCTGCGAACCAGAGCGCGACACATGGCTGAGAGTAGTGACCTTCTGATTCAGCGCGACACATGGCAAGCGTTGATTGGGGGACAATCTGAAATGTTAGTACGAGATTCGAGTTTTCACCAATCGTTTCTCGTCACGTGTCAAAACGCGTAAGAGAAAACGCGTTTCCATTAGATCCAGAGATTTTCACCTCTGTTCAAACCTGAACTAGACACCTCTGGTCGCGTTACAGCACACGTTTGAGAGAGTAATGGACCGTCCGGTGAAAATAAACGGAGATGATCTTCACGCGTTTTCTGCCGTTGCTGCCACTCCGCAGTACGAGAATGCTGTGCTCCCTAATCAGAACGCCACACGTGGCAATGATTTTTTCAGATAATCCTTTAACCGGGACACGTGGCAAGCTCTGGTTCGTTGAATTAGATTTAAGAATTTAGTGGAGCCAATCAGGGGATGCCACATGTACAGTCTGTTGGAAGGCAAAAGAGTGCTAAATACCCCCCAAATTACTACTCAAAACAAAATCCGGAACATGTTAAACTTTTAGTCCCACAACCCTATTTCCAAATATTTTCTAAGCCAAATCGATCTATAAAAAGCACCTCTTTCTCTCTATACATTCATTCATACATCCATTCTCACATCAAACTTCTCAACCCCATTTTTCTTCTTCCATTCTTCCACCATTTTCATTTCTTTTCTTTTCCATCATTAATGTCCACAAGCTTCAAATCTTCATTTCTTGAGAGTAAAATGAGAGTAGAATTTTAGAAAGAAGTGCTTAATCTAGAAGGAGCAAGTGCTAAATCGACCAAGAATGGGAGAAATCGAGAACGATTCGCATCTTTAGGATTTTTCTTTTTAATTTTTTTTAATAAAATGAATCAAGAATATGTAAACATGATTTTTGTGGGCATGAGTGAGTAATTTTTTAGTAGGGAAAGACTTTTTGTGTGAAATATGTTGATGAAATCTTGAGTCAAATTTTGGTTTTTATTAAGGGATTTTGAGATTAAGTTTCGACATTTTTTTTCATGAGATCTAAAGTCGCATTATTTGGAAAAATTATTTGATTTAAAGTGTTCGTGAGATTTGTTGAGTTTTGTTAGAGCAATAATAACTTGGAAAAGTTTTTCTTTATTCGAATAAGGCTAGAATCAAGTATAAGAACAACTTAAAAGTGGAAGTTTTTAAGTGAATCTAATATTTTCTTGATTTCTTGATTATTTTTGGAAGAATCTAATCAAGTCTTGCTTTAAAAACCTTATTAATAACTAACTAATTATTGTGATTGATGATCCACATGACACACAAATCGTCAATATTCCCCTACTCTTTCTTTTATTAAGCTATAAAAAAGCAAACTTTATTTCTTTTATTTTCTCTTAAATCTATTTCTTATTAAAACATCAACAATTCTTCTTGAACTACAACGCTAAATAAAAAGTGAGATTAAAAAGTTAATGATTTAAGGCCTGCTTCCTTGAGTTCGACACCCTAAACTCACTTTCCACATATACACTGAATATTGAACTTAGGGAAAATATAAATTATTTTGTTAACATGTGATTACACAACGACAAGTTTTCGCGTAGTTACAAATCGCGCCGTTGCAGGGGAAGCGGCTTGCATTAAATTTTTGACTAACCGATTTCACATTTTTTCTAGTGTTTTTGTCTTTGTTTGTTTTGAAGATATATGAGAAGGACAAGGTCGCAAGGCGAATCTCAAATACCTTTAGATCTAGAGATTAATAAGACGCTTCGGGATATCAAGAAGAACAAGGAAAGAGGTGTGACGAGTTCTTCATCCTCTTCAAAACGAAATCCGAGCGTGGAGGCTTCTCCTACCTTAGGGCCTCAAGATCCAAAGACGGAGCTACCATTAGTGGAAGAGCCACAAAAACAAGCTCAAAATCTTCCGAACTTAGATTCACTATCATCTTCATCATCTCAAGTTATAAAAGTTGAAAGAGAACCTTTAAAAATCAAGATAAAGTAAAAATGGCTGAAGAGAAAACATTAGGAGAACTGTTAGCACACAATATTCAACAAAATTCAGGAAATATTGTGATACCAACTGTGCCAAACTTTAAATTAAATCCATCCATATTAGGTGTTTTACCTATTTTTGAAGGTCATAGAAATGAAAATCCATAAACACATTTGGGTAAATTAGACCATAAATGCACAACTCTTTTTTGGTAAAACTAATGATCTGGATAATATTAAACTCACCCTTTTTTCGCACACTTTAGGAGACGCTCCTCGAGACTGGCTGAATCATCTCCAAGGAGGGCCGTTCCGTACTTTTGAGGAGGTGACGAAGCGCTTCCTAAAGCGATATTATCCTGAAACCCTTACCGCCAAGCTACGGTCTGAAATCACAGGAATTCAACAAGAGAGCTGCGAAAACCTCCAGGAGTATTACGAGCGATTCACAAGGTTTTGCGCGTCATGCCCAAATCACAACCTTACCGAGACCTCTCTTCTCGACCAATTCCTACAAGGGATGAATGACCTCGATGCCCGCCTACTCCAATGTTCAGCGGGTGGATCTTTTAACGACATGACTCCCTCTCAACTGTTAATGCTCATCGAGACGAATGCAGAAGGAATGAGAGGGCGTGGTGGAATAAAAGGACAAGTGAATGCACCAACGCAATAGATCTCAAGTCGATGGAGTCCCGAATCACCGCGAATTTCGAGATGAGATTTAGCTAAATGCTTAATGCGGTTGGGGGAAAAATTGAACCTAAGAAATATGGATTTTGAGCGAGTACGTCACATTTGACTGACGAATGTGAGACTCTTCAACAGGATGTGAATGCCATGGGGAGTTATGGGGGAAACCAAGGGGGATATGGTTATCAAAAGCCTCAATATTCTTATGATCCTGGAAGGAAACACCCCAACCTCCATTGGAGAAAGGAGGAGAATCAACAACAAACCCAAAGGCGTGGTATTGGCAGAATTCCGATCCGTTGGTGCAGAGCACCATTTCGCACGGTTCGAGCACATACCGCGCTATGGTCCCGGATAAAATATTAGCGATAATATTTTAAATTATTTTTAATATATGTAAAGTTAAATTTTTAATTTTAATATTAATTTTTTTTAAATATTTTATGGCACAAACCGCCATGGAGGGAGCTCGCATAGGGTTCAGAATGCTCAGAGGGCGGAAGTAAGGGACGGCGTCAGAAAGTGGTTGGGATGCCAAAAACTCATTTGTACTCAGCTTAATGAGTATCCCGACGATATTGAGTAGGAGGTGCTCAACGAACCAAGAGCAGATGAGGGAGGAGAGGAAGAGGGAGGAGAGAAAGGAGGAGAAGACGTCAGTCAGCTCAATCAGATGCAGGCTCGGAACCAGGCACGGAGGAGAGGAAGAGGACACGGACGTGGTGTATGCGGCGGAGATGTTTAGGGTATATGTTAGTGTTTTAGGGTTTATGTTTTGAGATTTGGACTATGTTATGGTTTATGTGTTTGTGGTTTAGGGGTTATGTTTGGGGATTTGGATTATGTTATGATTTGTTTGTTTATTTGGATTACATTTGATTTTTTAGGATTTATAGTTTATTTAGATTGTTTTAACTTAAGCATTACAACTACTCTACAATAAATAAAACAAACTAAATAAAAAAAAATTACGGTCCATTGTAACGATCTGCACCCCTTTGAGTGCACGTTCGTTTAGTGTGACCAGGTAATTTGCAGATGCTACAATTCATTACACGTTTTTCTTTGTTCATGGTGTCCATATTGTTCTGGATTCGCACCTCCTGTCTTCTTCCACGTTTTATCCTTTCGTTAGTATTTTTTCTTATAAGTTTATCACTAGGAAATAAATTGTAATTACAAATTCCTATGCGTGGCCTCCATTGTGATTTTTCCTTTACAGGATAGAAACTTTTTTCGTACATATGCTTCAAATTATCTAATGAATAACACAGATGAATGAAAACTTCGCTAGATATAACTTTGCGTATACAAACTGCTATGACGTGTGAACACGGGTAGTGGTATATCATAGGTTTCTGACACTCGCATTTTCCTTCGTTGATATCCACTCGCCATTTCTTTCTCAGAATTCCGAAACCACTCATCGAACGTCGGGCTTGCGTAAGCACCTGATAAATACCTTGTTCTAAATTGTAGCAAGTGTCTTGATGCCTAGCAGCCTTAATGCGTCTACGTTCAACTTTTAGCATCACTATATCCGACCAATTCTTTTCCCTCATATCAGCAGCCGCCCGATATGTTATGTGATAACAATTTAGCTTATAAAATGTCGCCTCCACAATTGTCGTAACAGTTAGTTTTCTTATACCTTTGAAAATAAAATCCATCACTTCGGCCTTATTTCTAGTTGCTATGCCCCACCGACGACCTTCAGTATCGGGCGAAATCGTCCAATTTGATTTATTTATCTTCAGTAACCAATTGGTCACTGAACTATCTTTTTTTTCCATTTTTTTCCATATCTTATTAAATTTATATTTATTATGCGCACATACTAAGCCTTGAATCATTGGAACCACCGTTTTGTCTGTTATAGCAGTAGTGAAATTTGCTTAAAGATGCAGCATGCAATAACGATGATAGCCATAAGGTGGCAGCCATCTTCTCCCTCTCATTGCACTAATTATGCCACATGTCTATCCGAAATAATACAATACATATTTTCTTCTCCGAGAACATCACGCAACAATTAAAAAACCACCCCCATGTCTCATTCTTCTCCCTATCAACTAAAGCAAAAGCTAAAGGAAATAGTTGACCATTTACGTCGGTAGCAATCGCCGTCAGTAAAGTTCCTTGGTATTTTCCAGTTAGAATTGTTCCATCTACTGTTATGACGGGCTTGCAAAATTGAAAATCATGGAGTGATGGGCCAAATGCCCAAAAAAGACCTTCGAACTCCAATTCACCATCTCTATTTGAGGCACCAATTTTAAATGTATACAAAGTACCAGGATTTGTTGATGTTATTGCCGCCATCAACTTAGGGAGCAAATTATAAGCCTCCATCCAACCCCCAAATAAGAATCAAAACGCGTGTTGTTTTACGTGCGAAGCCTTCCAATACGAAATGGTATATTCAACCTTCAATTTAACGGCTTCTATTATGGTTACGGCTTTAACATCTAAATCCGCTCTTACGATATCTAGAATTAGCCCCCCAACAAGCGCACTCATTAATTGTTTATGGTCTCTTCTAGGTGTTTGGTTAATACATACGTGTGATTTTCTAAATGTTTTAATCTCCCATAAATTATTTTTTTATTAATCGAAGCGTGTATTCTCCAACTACATCCTCTAGTACCTTCATCTTTAAGTTTGCATATCACAATATATCTCGTTTTATTCGAGTGATCTACTTCTATTTCTTGGTGATGTTTGACACTGTATGCTCTTACAACCGATTGCAGTTCTGATTTCGTTTCAAATGTACGTCCCTTATACAATATTTCATCATCATTGTCATTCACATTCATGCCAGATAAGACATCATTTCTCGCATATTCCCACATTGAACTATCTTCGAATTCTGTAGCTGGCGCATCATCGAAGGTACCTACACTAACTATCTCACCCTCTTTCGTATATGTAAATCCCGTCTGATGGTTCACTCTCTCCATTTCTTCATTGCCATCTCCATAAATTTCTCCCTCGTCCTCTGACTCCATTTCTGGTTTCTTATCTAATTCATTTTCATCATTTCGGGAAGTACATTATTGCTCACATGTGCCATATCAAAGGTCGCAAATGGTTCCTCATTCACATTTTCATTATTTATTTCATTTTCAACGGGTTCTAATATCTCATTTTTGTCTGCATTTCGAATTATATTTGATCTATTACTAGTTCCTATCTGATATTCTTTATTTTGGACGCGATCAATATATATTTCTAATTCCTCCATCCCAACCTTTATGACGCGCTCCGCAAAATTAACCAATTTTATATTATTCATAATTTTCATTAACCTATAATGCCAAATGTCTTTCTTAAGAGAAGGAAGCCAATCTCGGATTAAAAGAATATCACTATACGACCAACCAAGATTCTCATAAATTTCGTTACACAGTTGGTCATAATCCCTATTTGCGGTTGTACTTTCTGGAATATAAGCCGATTTCTTAGGGTCGTAATTGCATCCGTTCGGTAAATTTACAATAAGACCATCGTAATATATAGGAATTTGAGAGTTTTGTGTCATTTTCGTCTTACTAATTGCAATAATATTTCAAGAAATTAATAAATCTATTATAAAATCAATTAATTATTTAATGAATCAAAAAATCTATAATAGAATACCTAATTTCCGTCTTCCTTTTCTTCTATTTTCTCTATTTATTTGGGTCAAAATCACCTCAAATACACTGCAAATACACTTCAAAATCGCCTGAATAGTATTTTTTTTTGTTGGGGGCGGACTTTAGGTTATATTGGGGGAGAGAGAGAAAGATTATCGTTTTATAATAGGCTCCAATAATTGAACTAGTTCCGCCAGAAGGTCTGGCGGAACTAAGCTATTTCTCAATTTTTTGGGTCAGACATGTCTGGAAGACACGCTGAGACAGGTTCCGCCAGACCCTCTGGCGGAACTAGTTATTTCTAGCTAGTTCCGCCAGAGGGTTTGACAGAACTATACCGTTTTTTTTTTATTTTTTTTTACGTTAGGTTGTAAGTTGAAAAAAGTGGTCTTGGCGGAACTAGTTATTTCGAGCTAGTTCTGCCAGAGGGTCTAGCGGAACTAGACCATTTTTTTTAATTTTTTTGCGTCAGGCTGTAAGTTGAAAAAAATGGTCTAGTTCCGCCAGACCCTCTCGCGGAACTAGTTATTTCTAGCTAGTTCCGCCAGAGGGTTTGGCGGAACTAGTTATTTCTAGCAAGTTCTGCCAGAGGGTCTGGCGGAACTAGACCATTTTTTTTTTATTTTTTTGCATCAGGTTGTAAGTTGAAAAAAATGGTCTAGTTCCGCCAGAGAGTCTGGCGGAACTAGTTATTTCTAGCTAGTTCCGCCATAGTGTCTGGCAGAACTAGACCATTTTTTTTTGAATTTTTTGCGTCAGGTTGTAAGTTGAAAAAAATGGTCTAGTTTCGCCAGAGAGTCTGGCGGAACTAGTTATTTCTAGCTAGTTCCGCTAGAGGATTTGGCGGAACTAGACTATTTTTTTTATTTTTTTGGGTCTGATTGTAAGTTGAAAAAAATGGTCTAGTTTCACCAAAAAAGCTGGAGGAACTAGTCTGTTTTTTTGAATTTTTTGGATCAGATTGTAAGTCGAAAATATTTTTCAGTTTCGCTAGAGGGTCTGGCGAAACCTATATTTTCGTCATTTTTGGGCCAATTTCACCGTTCAAATTGGGCCAAAAATGTTCCGCTTTTCCATTAATTAAGCGTGTTTAAATATGCCAAATGACCGGAATCAACAAAAAAAAATTTAGTTCTATCAGATTCTCTGGTGGAACTATTTCAATTCCGTCAGAGTCTGACGGAAGTGCTGTCCGTTGAAATATTTTGAAAAAAAAATATAACCTCATTAATAAATATTTTGAAAAAAAAATATAACCTCATTAATTATTCTCCCAAAAAACTGCTAGGAAAAAAATTCCTAAATTAACCGTACCGATTCGGTTCGGAGAGGGAGGCCGTTTAAAATAGATGAAACCTATCTTGCCCTTTTCCTTCCTTCCCATGAAATAATTTTTCATCTCTTTCTTCTCCCTCCCCTTCCTCGGATTCTCCGGCCATCGCCGGACTCCTCTCCTCCTCCGCCGCCGTCACCGATCGTCGGAGCTCCTCGATTGCCGTTGGATTTTGAGGTACTTGTTCGCATCTCTGTTTGTTTGTCAGTGTGGAGTTTGGTTGTGGTTAGGATGTTTTGAGCTGTGTGTGGGGGTGGAATTATAGGAATTGGTTTGTTAATTGGTTCTGTGAGCTTGATTTTGTGTATTGTGAGATTTTGTGTTGGTTGAATCTAATGTTTGATATTTGGTCAGTGATGCACTTTTAATGAGGTAGAATTTTTTGTTAATTGTTCAAAAATTGTTTCAGTTCTTTTGGAGTTCACAGTTTCGACATTTGTAATGCTCAAGATAATTCTTTGATTTTTTAAAGAAAGAGTCATACTTACATCATGTCTCGGCTCTCTTTGTCTCTCTGTCTCAGCTTGGTTTTGTAAAAAAGAACAAAAAAAAGCTGGATTTAATTCATTCTGAATTAATTGAATTGCTAAATCAATTGGATTGGCACCTCTATAATCTCTCTCTCTCTCTCTCAGCTCAAAATTCTTCTTATGATGATTAATTCGCAGGTTTATGATTTTACAAAAAACCTAAAAATGGCAGTTGATGGTTGCGTAAAGCCAGTCGCTCTAAACAACGATTCAGATCCAGACGATGAAAAGCTGTTATCTTTCAAACGATCAACCCCTAAACCTAAACCCACTCCCCCTCCTAAACCCTCAAACCCTAAACCCCAAATCAAATCCTCCACAAATCAGCAAACTTCAAATTCAAACACCCAAAAGGGCAAATCGGTCGCGTCCACTTCAAAATCCGACACAAGTCAAGTCAAAGTCAAAGTCAAAGCCAAAGTCAAAGCAATTCAAGTCTCAAAAGGACTCATATGATAAAATCCGAATCTGACAATGAAAAGCCTATTAGTAAAAAGCCTTTAATTTCTAACAACGATAACAAAAAACCGGTACAAACAACCGGTACCAGCAAATCCGTACCAGTCAAAAAGGAAGACTCAGATTCAGCAAATCCGTACCGGTCAAAAAGGAAGACTCAGATTCGGAAGACGAAAAGCCCTTAAGTTCTCGCTAAATTCCCCTTCCCAACCCTCCAAAACCCCAAAACCCGACTTTGACGATTCTGACGACGAAAAACCCTTATCCTTCAAAGTTCCCAGCACCATAATAAAAACTCCAAGTCCCAGTTCACCAAAAAGGCCAAAACCAAGACCGGCCCCATCAAAAAGTCCTCCCCCACCTCCACCTCTTACCTCCAAAAAGACCAGCTCATCAAAAAAAAAAAAAAAAAAAAAAGACCTCAAAGTAAAAGGCTAAAACAAAAAGAAGAATAATAAATTTTCGAAGAGCATGAAGGAGCCGCCGGGAATGGGGTGATTTTCCCACGTTATAAGCCGCATGGGGTCAGGATGAGTTATGAGGGGTAGACTGTTGACTTGACTCCAGAACAGGAATAGGTGACTTAAATTAATTTATTTGTTTATTTGTGTATGTTGTTTTAAATTAATTTATTTGTTTATTTGTGTATTTTGGTTGTTTGAAATGTGAAATATCATGATATTTTACATTTTATTTATTTATGCAAATATATATTTTGTAGACTTAAGTATATATATTTTGAAAATCAATTAAGTATATATATTTTGTAGACTTAGAAGGGTTTTTTTTATATTTAGAATAAAAAAGACAAATTGTCACATGGGTAGTTTTTTATTGATTTATTAGATATCTATATTAAAATAAATAAAACAATTTCGGTTTTTGAAATTTTCCAGAAGCAAGGGTAGTTAAGGTATTCTATGTTGTAGGGGTATCCTTGATCTTTTTCATTTTGTAAGGATATCCATGAAATTGGCCTTTTTATTTATTTTTAAAATTTTTGGGTATCCATGAAAAATTCAATTTCAATATTTATTAATGTTGGCCCTATATCATGAGTACACTCACTTGTTCATGTATAAATTTGAAATGATAATTTTTTTTGGACCTTTAGATATCCTATATTTATTCAATTTAATAATGATAATTTTTTTTATTTTGTGACAGGTGGCGACAATGTTTGCTGTAATGATTGACACTAATTACGCGAAAAAGCCCCAATTTAGAGAGAATTTCTTCAATGATTGGAAAAAGATATTATTAGGAAAAAATCACATGATTAAAAAGTTGGATCTTTGCGATTTCACCCCCATTTATGAGTGGCATAATAGAGAGAAGGGGAAGAAGAAACAAATGACCACTGAGGTAATTTGGTTTAGTTTAAATTTAATGTTATTTAAATTTATATTTAATCTTGTTTTGTATGTATTAAAAGGAAAATTTTATTGTTTAATTTGTATTGAAATCTCAATTTAACCAAATTACTTTTGTTCATGTTAAAAAGAAATTCATGTTAATTTTAATCTTGTTTTATTCATACTAAATTTAATCTTATTTTGTTGATATTAGAAGGAAATCTCATTATTTGGTTCATACAAAACTTAATCTTATTTTATTCATGTTAAAAAAAAATCTCTTTTTTTTCATATTAAAATCTTATTTTACGCATAATGATTGTAACCTCATTATTTTTATTCATACATATTAAAAGAAAAAATCACAATATTATTTTTATGTAAAATACAGGAGAAGAAAGCTATAAAAGAAGAAAAAATGAAACGAGGAGAAAACATGTGGGCTGTTGTTGACGGCGTCAGAGAAAAGGTCCATTAATCAATCAATTATTTTCTTAACATAATTTTCTCATATTATGTAAATTTTCATAAATTTTATTACTTAAAAATAAATTATTATCAATTTTATTTCAGGTCGGGAATTTCAGAGTAGAGCCGCCCGTTTTATTCCGTGGCCGTGGCGAGCACCCAAAGGTCTCAATTATATATAAAAAAAAAGTACATTGACAATATGTTTTAAATTAGGAATAATTACAAAAAATCCCCTTCATTATTCCAAAATTGCAAAAAGACATAATTTTTTAATTGGAAAAAGAAAATTATCGATGTTAGCTTGTAAATAACTAACGGTATAGTGTGTTTTCCAACGTTGGCAATAACATAGGGTCTTTTTCGCAATTTTCAATAACGCAGGGGCTTTTTTTGCAAATTTCCATTTAGATTATAAAAATTAAAATAAATATATTTATTTATGTTTTAGATGGGGAAGCTGAAAAGGCGTATAAAACCGAGCGACATAACAATCAACATTGGAAAAGGAGCTCCGATTCCTGAGTGCCCGATTCCTGGCCAAAAGTACGTAATATTTATCATTAAAACGGAATATTGGTCACTAAAACGGAATATTGGTCACTAAAACGGAATATTGGTGATAAAAAGTTAAAAACGATTTATTTATTCATTCATTTAGGCAGTACATAATATTTATCATTAAAAGGAATATGTGTGATCAAAGCGATTTATTTATTTTAGTAATATGTAATATCTATCATCAAAACGGATTATTTATGTAAGATTTATCATTAAAATATAATTTTGGTGATTAAAATTATTTATTCATTTAGGTAGTACGTAGTAGTTTCATTAAAACAGAATATCGGTGACTAAAACAATTCATTCATTCATTTCTCTACGTAATGTATAGTATGCACCATCAAAATAGAATATTCTCAATTAAACCATTTATTTATTTAGTTATTTATTTTATTTAAGTAGTATGTAATATTCATCATTAAATGGAATATTATGAATTAAAACAGAATATTGTTTTATCAAACCGAGTTATTCATTGAGGCAGGACGTAGTACTTTCATTAAAACAGAATACCGGTGACCAAAACAATTCATTCATTCATTTCTCTACGTAATATGTAATAATACCCACAGTCAAAACAGAATATTCTCAATTAAATCCATTTATTAATTATTTAACTCTTTAGGTGGGGTGGATATTTATGTAACATTCATCATTAAAATGGAACATTGTTTGATTAAAATTTAAAGCGATTCATTCATTTAGCTAATACGTTATTCATTTACTTAGTATGTAATATCCACCAGCATCATAATAGAACACATTCGTGATTAAAACTATCAAAACAGATTATTGGCAACTAAAACAGTATATTATTCCATCATTTATTAATACAGGTGGGGAGAGGTTCGGCACGACAACATGGTGACGTGGCTTGCGTACGAGATGGATCCGATCAA
The DNA here is from genome assembly GCA_024447665.1 of Juncus inflexus. NCBI lineage: Eukaryota > Viridiplantae > Streptophyta > Magnoliopsida > Poales > Juncaceae > Juncus > Juncus inflexus. The sequence continues at coordinate 2,382,906 of JAJHPC010000003.1, forward strand.
CTCTCGGGAGTACAAGTACGTCTTTCTGGCCGCCAGCAGCTCTCTCAAGGGCCAGAGCAACAAGGAAAAGTAGGAGAAAGCCTGCCTCCTAAAGGTACATTTTATTCATTCATTTATTTATCAGATATTTAAGTGATATGTTATTAATTGGGGAATAGCTAGAAGATCAACTACTTTTAAGTTGTTAAAAGACCCCTAAGGTTGACTTTTTATTTTATTTCTGAAAAGGCCCTAACTCGTTTTGAGATAATAGAGGAATGTTATGTGAACGTCTTAATTTATTTTGAAGTAATGGATAAACATTTGTACAGAATGGGTTTATGTATTAATTAATTTTTTTTTTGCTTTAATTCAAAGTAAAAGTTAAAAGCTCTTTTTAGAACTTTCCAAATTCAAGTTTTTTTTTTCAATAAACTTGAGAAAAATACAAGGGGCATTTGAAGACTTTCCCTTATTAATATGGTTTAGAATATGGTGTGTTTGAATTTGACGCTATTATTATTGTTTATTATTTTTTATTTTGCAGGAATATATACATAATATTAGAGTGAACTACACGCATGATTTCCCGAGTAAACACGCCACAAAAAGACAGATTGCTGTGGCCACTTATCTAATCGATAAACTCGCTCTTAGGGCCGGTAATGAAAAGGTGTATATATATATAATAAAATAATGAAAATAATATACTTTATATTTTTCTGGATAAATAATTATGAATATTATTTTTATTTGTTTTAGGATGATGATGAGGCGGATATGGTGGGCTGCTGTACTCTCGGAGTTCAAAATGTCACGTGCGAACCTCCAAATAAATTAAAAGTATATAATTAAAGGATTTTATTTTTAATTGCTAATTAGTTATATTGACTTTATCTTTTTTGTATTTTTTGTAGTTTTATTTTCTTGTTAAGGATTCGATCCGATATGCAAAAACAGTGGAGGTCGAGTTACCGGTCTACAAAGCAATTGAAGTTTTCAGCAAATGTAATTATTTCGTCGAATGACTCTTCTCTCTCGTTTATTGTGTTTAAGTGTTCCAGATTTGAATCGAGATTTGAAGGATTAGGTCAGGTTTTGGTTCCTTCGCTAGTCCGAGCAACCTAAAATTTAAAAAATAATAATAACTAGACTTTTTTTAATTGAGGAATTTGCAGAAAAACCAAGTATTATGTTGAAATTTGCAAAATAAAAAGAAGAAAACTCTATTTCACACTCAAATAATCTAAATCAAAATTCAATTTTTCAAATTTTCATGGTCTCTCTATTTCCTCCACTTGCCCTAATCCAAGCAAACTAGAAATAAAATAATAATTCGATTTTTTATTGAGAAATTTGAGGAAAAACCCTCCATTATGCCAAAATAGAAAATTTTCAAATAATTAATATTTAAGAAGTCTTGTTCAATTAATAAGATCATAAAAACTAATGGTATTAACTTCTAACTAATAGTACGTTCTTTTTGCTAATTTCAATAACACAAGGCCTTTTTCGCAAACTTTCCTTAGTTATTTTACATTAACTATTTTAATCTTTTTCTTACCCCATGAAAGATTTAAGCCCCGATTTCCGGCTCCTTTTAATCCCCCACCCTTTTCAGGCACTTCACTGATCTTTTGCAAAGAGGTCCTCGTACTCCTGCCGCGCGAATTCCTCCTACTCGGAGGGGTATTTTCGGAATTTCGCTGGCCGGGGAACACCTCCTCTGATTTTCTATTAAAAGAAAATAAGCGGGGTTTTTTCACCGCCATCACGAGCTCTTGAGACCGAACTTCTCGCTTTATCCTTTTGCCTCTCTAAAAAATAAAATTTAAATTAAATATAGTTAAGATTTATTTTTGAGAAATAATTGATATTAAATTAAATAATAATTTACAAAAAAATAGATAAATAAATTAAAATAATTAAATTAAATGTTAAATAATTTTTATTTTCGAAGTATGATTTGATATTTTGTGATTATTTACCGTCGTATTTAATCAAGGATTCCGGAAGTCCATTAGGCCGAGTCATTGAATCTTTACTTCCTTCTGTGTACTTACTCACTTCCACTTGCATCCTTACAATTAAAAAAAAATAAACAATTTCAATTGACAAGCAAAACCAAGTTCTATGCCCTTTCTATAATTACAAACTTCTGGGGGTCCAAACTGAAAAAGACAAACTTCCATTAATCTACTCACCCCATGAATTTGAGGATGTTTTCTTCTTCATCCTTAATCTGCGCGACGGTCAACAGATTCCAGAACGGAGTCCCGTCTTTCTTGTAGTTCAAGATTTGTCCACAGTAGTTCGATCCGGCTATTAAGGCCTCTCTAATTTTGGAGATTTCCTGCATGTCCGTTCCTGATCCTTGCAGAAATCACTGAAAATATTGAGAGAGTTTGTGTTTGATTTGGTGAGATTGTGAAGAAACCGAATGAAAACGGTGAGGATGGAATGAGTTAAAATTGAAATTGAGAGCTTTTGAGGATCAAATTTTGATTTGAGATGGATTTGAGAGAGATTTTAGTACCAATTTCGTCTGATTACTTGGAAGTGTATCCAGTCATGTTGAAGAATCCCGCACTAGTATATAGAATCGGATAATTAGGCTTGGTCGCGTCAAACACGACGAACGTCTGCTGAAATGCCGATAGGGCATCTCTCAGCTCCTCCGAGACTCTCAGCAGGTTCGGCCGCCTAATCGCCTCCTCCTCCTCCTTGCTGGAGGACCGGTTGTTCCCGCCGGACGACCGGTTGGACCTGTCCCCCGATTTTCTTGCCTCGACTCCATGTAACTTCCTCGTCTCCTCGTCCGTTTTGAGCACCAGTCCCCACTCCGTCGCTCTCTTCGCCGCCACTCCCACATCGCCGGAGCTAGCGGCGGCTCTCTTCGCTGCCGCACCGGCATCGCCAGAGCTGGTGGCGCCGCCGGCGATGGTAGTAGCTCCGCCGCCGAGGAAAACGCTCTGCGAAATCGCCGGCCAGGAAGGAGGATTCAACGACGGATCAACTGAAATAGCCCGCACTCAAGTGGAAGTCTCGGACGGTTGCCACGTAGCCGAAGGAGTGCATGTGGATGGCTCGGGAGTTAGCCACGTGGCAGAAGGACTGTTCGTGGATGAACCAGATGGCTACCACGTGGAGGCAGAAGCGTGCGTGGAGGACTGAGGGTACGTGGACGGGTTATTTGGTTGACGCGTGGTGGAAGGAGTATACGTGGACGGGTCGGATGATTGCCATGGGGAGAAGGAAGTGTTCAAGGACGGATCAGTAACAGGAGGGTTTCAGGAGAAGGGAGGGTGGGTTTTGGGTGGGATTTAGGAGTGAAAGTGGACTTTTTTTTTTGAAATGGACCAAAAAAAAAATTAATTCACGAAATAGCCTAGTTTTGAAATTATTTGTGAAACTGGACATTTCGCCCCATATATGGGCGAAAATCAGTTATTTTCGCCCAGAACAGGGGCGAAATACCCATTATCTCATTTTTCCTACACTCTGCCTATTAGCGTTAAATCAACTATTACTTAAGTCATATAACAGACTTTTATGTCCAGTTATGGGGCAAAATTTTAAAATTTTAATTTTTTTCCTGTAATCTCAGGTTAGAAAGAATTTTTAACGAAACGATTAAAAAAATTAAAAATTTTAGTATTTCGCCCCATATCTGGGCGAAAATTAATTTGGCCCAATAATTGAGCGAATAGACTGAGCCCAAAAAATCGAACCAAAAAGCCCAAACAAATTTAAAAATAATATTTTCGCCCCACAATGGGGGGAAATTTAAAAATACAATTTTTCCTCCCCTATTAGAACGAAATGGCAATTTTTTTTCTTCCAAAAAATACTGTTTTCGCCCCAAAATGGGGCGAAAATTTGAAATTTTTAATTTTTCACTGAATGGAATTTAAACAATTTAGTTTTTATTATGCTAGGATATAGGTGAAATATCAATTTTTTTTAGATATAGAGTTTAAGATTCAGATTGAAATGACAATTTAGTTTTTTTTAATTGGGCAACATTGATTTAACATGCTAGGATATAGGTGGAATATTAGCTTTGTTAGGTAATAGAGTTTAGGGTTCATATATAGGGCACTAGAGAATATTTGATTTTTCAGATTAAAATAACAATTTATCTTTTTTTAGTGGAAACATTGATTTAACATGCTAGAATATAGGTGAAATTTCAGCCTTTTTTAGGTATAGAGTTTAGGTTACAGATATAGGGTACTAAAGAATATCTACTTTTTCAGATTGAAATGACAATTTAGTTTTTTTTAGTGAGTAACATTGATTTAACATGTTAGGATATATGTGGAATCTCAGCATTTTTTAGGTTTAAGATTTAGAATATAGGGTTTAGATTTCTATTTAAAGAGTCATCTTATTACATTTGATCATCAACAAATCAAATCCCATAAGTCTCTCTTGCAAACTTCTTCTCTTTCTCTCTTTCTCCCTTTCAAGAAAATGCCATAAAATTCTGAAAATTTTCTATATTACAATGGTCAAATTGTTGAAGATTCGGGCGGATACAATTACTATCTACATGAAGCTATTTTTCTCCTGCGTAGTAAAAATAGAAATTATTACAGATTGTGTTTAGGAATTTATGCTACCACCGGTTGGCCTAGTAGTGACGATCTTAAAATTAGTGATAGGTTTCTGATAAGTCATTAATTATACACATTTTATACCCTATACATATGTAATATTGCACCATTATATGTGTTTAAATGGATAATAATCATAACTTGAATGTTGATACTACTAATAAGATATTTATGTGATTTCAGGTGCAATTTAGATGGAGCATAACTTGGGGAAAAGAAGTTGGAGCACAAGAGAGAGATAATAATCAAGACTCGGGCCTGCCGACACAGTCCCAGTATTTCGGCCATAACTCATAATCTGGGCCTCCTCTATATGCATGCTATATACCGTTGGAAAGAAGAGAACAAAGCCCACAATTCATTCTTTATCACCAGAGCCCAATTCCGAAGTCTACATGACCCAAATTGACCATCTTCTGGACAGATCTTTCATGCACTTTGCATGCACTCTTCATGCCTTCTCCATGCTCCCTTCACACTCTTTGCATGGAGCTTCATTCATCCCTCATGATCACCTTTTGAGAGGGTTATATAACCAGGTGCAAGGCATCCATTCTAATCACTCTTAAACTTCATCATTCTCTCTCTTGGAGTTGGGCAAGTCAAGCAAGCTTCATTCTTCCATCCACGCTTCATTAATGGGTTCTATCAATATTTTATTTTCTTTATTTTCCATGTATTTCGAGTAAGCCCTTCGAGGCATAGTTAGTGTTTATGTTTTTGTGTTGTAACTTTTGAGACCATTAATAATGAATTTCATTTGAACGGTTATATTCTGTTTTTATTTACTTATTATCTTTCATGCTCAATGAATTGTTTTAAGTTTTTTTCGGTCAATTCTATGTTCAGTAGTAATTAACAAGGGCCACAAAATTCCTTTGGTTGCTTTGCTCAATAGCTTCCATTAGAATTTGAATAATAGCCAAGTGCAAATAACTCATAACGAACTAAACAGTTCTGAACAAGCTCATTGTTTAGGAGGTTTTGATTTGTTTAAATAACCAATGATTCCTATTGAATTGGTTATGATATTCAAGTAGGTTAGTGTTTTTATTTACGAGCTCATCTAAACTAAAATTCTATCTTTTCGTTTGAGTTATTTATCGGTTAGAGCTCATCTTACTGCACTTAAGATATTAATTCCAAATTCATTATTATAATCAAGGATAAAGTTACACACAAATTCACTACACGAAACTATGCCTCATTTCACAAAACCACCACATCTTTTAGTATTTACTTTAAGTTTTCTCTTTATTTGTTACTTTCATTTTGTTGCAATCAACCAATCATCAACCCCCCCCAATTGTGTGTCTTGTTTTAGGTCTTGTGTTTGGTTTTATTTACGGTCTTGGTTTCTCTTTCTTTTAGTTTTCTATTTTTGTTGAGTCCATTTTCATTAGAGAAGTAATCTTTTTACCTGGTTTAGTCTAAATAGCTCTCTGTGGTTCGACCCCTACTTCCACTGTCCACTTTATTGTAGTTAAGTCTAGGGTTACAAATTTCTTTTGGTAAGCGTAAAACGACTGCAAAAATACTTCTTATCAGTTTCCTTGCCGTATAGATGATAGTTTGTATTTTAGGATAGTAAAAATTTCGAATGATTCACAGTTAGCTAGTTTTGCTCAGTACGTCAAATATGGTGAATACGGTTGGCCTGAATTAGAAATATACGTTGAACGCATCGAAACTAGAGAATCCTATGTAGGAAATAGTAGTAGATCAAATGTAGCTTTTAAATGACGACGAGATTGAGAGATTAGAACCTGTAATTAATCGTGATAGAGTGTTAAGGACTGGTGTTGAAGATTTCGAGGAAGATGGTGTTGAAGATGAGTTTGAAAATATTGAAGAGGATGAATATGATGAAGATGAAGTGCCAGAAATGGAAGAAGGCGACGAAGCAGAAATAGATGTTATGAACAATTACACGGAAGTATGTGAGATGGTTGGTGTAGGAACTTTTGGCAATCCTCCGGCGAAAGAGTTTGAAGATATTACTTTCTGGGAAGCAGCGAAAATCAATATCTTGTATGGTAAGAGGATGTGTGTGAGTGGCGATGATAGTTTGTATGAGGGGCAGACGTTCGACACAAAAGAGCAGCTACAATCGGCCGTAAAATTATACAGTGTCAAGAATCACCGAGAATTTGTAGTCTCAAAATCAAACAAAACGCTTTATACCGTAGTATGCAAGGTAAAAGATGACCGCTACGGCTGTGATTGAAGGCTGTATGCATTTAAAAATAAACGACATGTGTTTGAGATTAAAAAATTTACACAACCACACGTATGTGTTAATCGACAACCTAACAACGACCATAAACAGTTAACAAGTGCATTTGTTGGGACTAATTCTAGAATTTGAATATACCATTTCATATTGGAAGGCTTGGCACGCAAAGCAACATGAGCTTAGATTCTTGTTTGGCGACTGGAAGGGGGCATATGATTTGTTTTCTGAATTGATGGCTGCAATATATTCAGCAAATCCTATTACTGAATATTCGTTTTGGAGAGGTCCCATAAATAATGGTGGTGAGGAGAAGTTCGAAGGTCTTTTTTGGGCATTTGGTCCATCACTTAAAGGATTTGAGTTTTATAAACTTGTCATAACAGTCGATGGAACATTTTTAACCGGAAAATATCAAGGATATTTATTGATGGCGGTAGCCAGTGATGCAAATGGTCAATTATTTCCCCTAGCGTTTGCTTTAGTTGATAAGGAGAGGGTACAAACGTGAGGTTGGTTTCTTGGGTGTTTGGGTACTTTGATCGGCCATCGCAAAGATTTATGTGTGATTTCGGATAGACATGCTAGAATAATTCATGCAATGAAGGAAGGCAAATGGAAGGAACCCAAAAGCTACCATCGTTATTACATGCGGCATTTAGAAGCAAATTTCAGTAGCGTTGTATCAGACAAAACACTGGTTCAATTGATTGTACTACTCGTTAAGGTGCCTACCAAATTTCAATTTAAGAAGTTGTATAAAGTATTAAAGGATAAAAATTATGAGGCGTGGGAATGATTAGAAAAGAAAGATAAATCAAAATGGGTGTTCGTGTATGACGCGGAAGGTCGCCGGTGGGGCATTCCTACTAGTAATCATGTAGAAGTGATGAATTACGTTTTCAAGGGTATGAGGAAGCTGCCCGTTATGGCAATTGTTATGGAGACATTCTACAAGCTGAATAGTTATTTTGTCAACAAGCGTGAGGTAGCTGGAAATATGGAAATGAATAATAGAATGTGGGGAGATGTAGTGATGGAAAAAATGGACAAAAAAAATCGTTAAGGCGTGTGGGCATCGAGTTACTCCCTTCAATGTCGAAAACAGTGTTTATGAGGTGATAACAGGAACTAGTGGTGCTAAGATTGGGGGGAAGAGCTTCCATGTGAATTTCAATGAAGGCAATTGCAGTAGTCAGAAACCGATGCTATATCACTACCCTTGTTCGCATTTCGTTGTAGTTTGCATGCGCAGAGGTATCTGTCCCGACTATTTTATACATCAACACTTTTCTTTGGATCACTTTAAACGTACATATGAAGGAAGTTTTTATCCAATAAAGGATAAAGAACAGTGGGTTGATCGTGAAATTGTTTATAACGGTACGTTGGTTCCTCCTGAGAAACTTATAAGGAAAAATGCCCGTGGAACCAACAATCGTGGTAGAAGACAGGAGAAACACTTTCATAATAGTATGGACACCATGGAAAACGTAGATCGTAGAAAGCATTGCAGCATTTGCGGAGTAGCAGGGCACACGAAAACAAAATGTCCGAGAAGATTGCAATGTTTTATGGTTTATTGTTTGTAATGTTTATGGATTATAATTTGTAATGTTTATGGATTGTAATTTGTAATGTTTTATGGATTGTAGTTTCTCTAAAATTGATCAAAACAACTAAAATGATATAAATATCATAGTCTAAAGAAACTAAACATAGTCCAAAATAACTAAGTATAGTCCAAAATAACATTTCGGATGCATATTGGGAAGCCTCCAACATGCCTAAACTCTAAAAATATTTCAACAAATTTCGAGTGTGTTTAAATATCAATAAAATATACCTAACAAAAATAATTTTACAATATAAAATATCAGTAAATTACCGCTCTGCTTGTGGCCGGAAGCATAGGGTAGTATGTAGTCGAATTGTGCGAGATTATAGTCTGCACAAAATGGTTGGTAGATCATGCATACCAATCCAAGTATGCATCCAACATGGAAGGGTCGTACGGTCCACTCGCTGGTAGTGTCGTCCAAAACCCCCATTTATCTTGCCATAATTGCATATACTCCTCGTGAACTACGGGGGTAATCATCTCCGCGTCCATATCTCACATCGTGCAATTCTTTATCGTATAAACAATCATCTCCCCCTTCAAATTTCATTTCATGTAGCTCTTTATCGTATACACAATTAAGTGGGGGTATCATCTGCAAGAGCCCGAACTGTCGCATTATCCGATCCGGGTGGTATATCTCGACAATATGGAGACAAATCAATGGCGGGAGTAAACGTCGAAAATCCTCATAAGGTGTCCAATTCACCTCCTCCGGACGCATGATATCGAATTGATCGCGATGTGTCCCCATATGCCCCTTAGGATTTTTATCCTTCCGATCTGTAACACCTTTTCAAAAAAATTCAATAGTATTTCTTTCATGCAAATTCTCGACGTCGCCTTGCAACCCTTGCCCCAAATCACCAGTAAGATACGGTCGTCCAACAACAAAATGTTCCCAGGCCCATAATTACAGCAACAACACACATCCTCCTATATTTTTACGCCCCGTGCGCGAGCACTCCACTCCCCCAAGCCTAAATATGAAACTGTGACAAATCTTTCAAAAATACCAGATACTTTACCGAAACACAATCTCCAGAACTTTCCGTGAATAAAATATCACCAAAAAAAGCTATCAAGTATGCTCTACAATACTGCTAGATCCGGTCATGAGAGGCCTCTCGTCCCAAATCAGAAAAAAATTCACGCAACCAACTCCGTTTGAGCAGTATTTTGCTTTCCTTTGGACCCGGAGTTTTCCAGAGTAGTTAAGTGATCTTAGCCGTCCAATTAATACCTCCGGTATTTCTACACAATGCCTCACCGTCGCACCGCAATCCCAACAAACATGACACATCGTCAAGTGTAATTGTCATTTCACCATGCGGCATGTGAAATGTATGTGTTTCTTTTCGCCAACGTTCTTGCAAGGTAGTGATTAATCTGGCGTCCCATTGAATGAAACCTATCCTCTGAGTTTGTAACAAACAAGCATCGCTAAAATAATCCTTATATCTTTCATCCCATGGCACCTACAGGAAAAAGAGAAAAATAATGTCCACATATTTTTAATTAAAATATATTTATCATAACTGACTTATTCTAATAACTAATGTATTAATATCTACATATTTTAAAAATAATTAAATATAATATCATTATCTCGTGTTGTTATGTATTATTTTAATTAAAATATATTTATCATAACTTACTTGTTCTAATAACTAATGTATTAATATCTACATATTTTAAAGATAATTAAATATAATACCGTCATCTCGTGTTGTCTGAATCGCATGGTATTCGAATCAATATCTCCATCTTGGCTGAAAGCTTTTGTCCTATGTTTTTTGTTGTTGTCATTGAAGTGGATATTCAAGAAATATTTGGCTCATCCCTATCCTTCTCACGTTTATCGCCGCTAGCACGTCTCTGACTAGGTCCAGCACCTCCTCTAGAAGACATCCCTATTTAAATAAAAAAATCATAATAAATTATAAATAAATAGTTATTATAAATAAATAATCATTACAACTAAATTATTATTATAAATAAATTATTTTAAAAACAATAAATTATAATAAATAAATAATCAAAACAAGTAAATAATTATTATAAAAACAATTAATTATAATAAATAAATTACTATAAATAAATTATTATAGAGAAATAATTCAATAAATAAATTATCACTTGAGATATATAACCTACATATTTTATTAAGTAACCAACATTATTATAAATAACCTATATAATTATAAAAAAAGATAAATATATATTTATATAACAATAAAAAATATAATAAATAAATAATATTACAAAAAAATAATTAAATTTGTACATATACTAAAAAAAAATTAAAAATAACTTACATGCATAAATAAATAAAATATATAATAAATATATGATAAATATTAAAATAAATAACAAACTGACTTTCAAATCTTCTTCTTCTTCTTCTTCTAAATTCAACAAATCAATCACATTCAACAAACAACTACAAATAAAATAAATTAATAAATCAACCACAAATAAAGTAAATAAATAAGTTCTCCAAACTAAATTTTAAGTTATTCAAACTAAAATTCAATAATTTCACCCAAAAGCCTTCAATTCAAAATCAAATTAAATTAAATAAAATACACAACATACGTCATTCTTTTAAATTTTTTTGGGCTCAGTCTGTTCGCTCAATTATTGGGCCAAATTAATTTTCACCCAGATATGGGGCGAAATACTAAAATTTTCAATTTTTTTAATCGTTTCGTAAAGAATTTTTTCTAACCTTAGATTATGGGAAAAAATTAAAATTTTCAAATTTCGCCCCATAACTAGGCGAAAAAATTTGTTTTATAACTTAATTAATAGTTGATTTAATGCTAATAGGCGGAGTGCGAAAAAATGAGATAATGGATATTTCGCCCCTGTTCTGAGCGAAAATAACTGATTTTCGCCCAGATATGGGGCGAAATGTCCAGTTTCACAAATAATTTCAAAACTAGACTATTCCGTGAATTAATTTTTTTTTTTTTGTCCATTTCAAAAAAAAAGTCGTGAAAGTGGAAGGGTTGAAGACTTCGAGTGATCCGCGTGAGTCTGATGTTTTGTTACTAACTTAGTGGTGTTATGAAAGTTTATGTATGGTGATAGTAGTGATGGGGTTAGATTTTGTTAGGATTTGAGGTTTTTTACATCAAAGATATGTATGTATATCTGTGTCATGTGATAAATAAATATTTCATTTGAATTGAAGTATGTGAAACCTATTTTTTTTGAATGAAAAGTATGTGAAACTTATTATATTATAAAATAATAAGGATCTTAATATGTATATATCTAATTGGTTGTAACAATGTAAGTATTGAATATAAGACCTAAAATACTTAATTAAATATTTCATAATTACAATAATAATAATAATAATAATAATAATAATAATAATAATAATAATAATAATAATAATAATAATAATTATTATTATTATTATTATTATTATTATTATTATTATAATTATTATTATTATTATTATTATTATTATAATAAATAGATTCGGTGTGATGTTTGAGAAATCTTTGCAATTTGATTTTAATATATTAAGATATTATGATTTTGTTGAGTGTTATTGGGCAAAAATACATACCATAGTAACCACAGTAATGACTATATAATAATATGAAAAATATTTCTGATAAACTAATATAACTAAAAACATGGGTGAAAATATCCAACTTGAAAATTTGAATAAAATAATACTGAATAAATGGTGAGAATATATGATCTTTTCTCTTATCCACTAGAATCTAGACACTTGAAAATTACAATATTCCATTCTTCAAACTTGTGGTTACAATCAGATTTGGAATATTTCCGAATTGAGATATCACTGTATGGTCCAAATTAAGAGACAATATTTTTATATTCCTTCAAAAACACATAAGATACTTTTTTAATTAAAAAATCTAATCCATCTCTAAATCAGTGATAGTGCCATATGGATCATGCAAAAGCCTCACATTAACCACATATATATATATATATATATATATATATATATATATATATATATATATATATATATATATATATATATATATATATATACATCATAGCACCAAACATTCTAATTCTAATGTATGCATACTCATAAAGTTAAGGTGTTTTCTCCTTTTTTTAATGACACGTGTCTAAAAATTGGTTTTTTGTTTCTTATCTCCAAATTGCACACAAGTAAGAGTCCAAACTTGGTTTTTTTATTTCGCATCTCCAAATGTACATAATTAATTTAATATTCTATTTTTTACATATAATATAAAGAATGTTAAATTATATGAAATTTAGAGAAATTTAAAGGGAAATATGAAACAACGACGGAATTGAAACACGCTCAAAACATGATGAAAATATGTATATATTTTTTTTCCGCTTTTCAATATACTACTTTTTATATATTATTTTCATGATTTTACGTATATATTATTATTAAAATATAAAACCTATGATAATCCAATTTTAGTCCAAAACACAATGGATTTCTTTTACCAATTTTAGTCATATGTCTTAAAATATAAAACCTAGGATATAATAATCTAAAAAATAAAAAATATTTTATTACTATATATTTTAAAAGTCTAATAACATAAATCATACTTTTGAAAAAAAAATTATTTAAAAAAGTTATTTTTTTAAAAGTACTTTAAAAAAAATGTTAATAATATTATTATAGAAAATATTATTTACAAAATACTATTTTCTTAGAAATACAACTAAAAAATATTCATAAATATAATTTCTTAAGAAAAATCTTTGTGTAAATAATGTTTCAATTTTTTTTCAACATTTTCTTATGTTTTTTTTTTGTGCCGAAAATTGTTAAAATATTTTTATGTTTTCTTTTACATTTTGTGACATTTGGTATCATATTGAAAGTTCTCCCAACTTGAGTTATTTTTGTTATTCATCCAATTAATTTTTGTATGACTTAGTTGTAGGATTAGTGCCCTAGGTCAAACGTATTTTATGCTAGAAAATGGATTATGTGGTAAGACATTATTATTTATTCTATAAAGGTTATATTTTATATATCTCTGTGTATGGGTTGTGAATGTACACTTACATATCAACCATGAATGACACTTCGGGTTCATGTCATCTTTATACGTGATTCTAATAGTAGAATTGTGAACCAATGAATGACATTCTAAACCATCCCTAGTGATATGCAGGATGTATATAGAGATAACATACTTCAGGTAAGAAGCTACATATCCACACTAGTATATTTGCAGGCTGGATGATTATGGTCTACTGATCATGGACATAGAAATGTCAAGTCCGGAATATAGGTACGTGTTAGAGAACGCGTAATGGACTGACCACACTATAAGAATATGCATGGTATATGTCATAATGGATTCTCATATGAATAGTGTGCTTGTTCCTAGGACCTGAGGTCACCATGGATTTATGTATGTAGAACTGCATACTTTAATATGATCCTATGTCATCCGTAATGGGATGATTATTAGTGTCATCATTAGGTATGCACTAAATCATGACGAGAAATGTGAGTGACCAAGATGGGATTTGTTCCTCTCGTCAAGAGGGAGATATCTTTGGCCCCCCTGATGAACTAGGACTGAAGAAAATGCATGGCCATTCTCAAAATGGATTAACATGTGTTGTTAATATCATTTTGTATTTGTTCAATCTAATTCTCAATCAGGAAAGAGACTTTGATCAAACTCAAGGATGACATCGTGCCTTGTGATCAAGACGTCTATCGTAGAACAAAAGGAATAAGCAAACGTCTATTCAGATATGTTTATGATTGCTGATCATTTCATTTAACATGGGTAGTCATGACATCAGTTTAGAGGTTAGTCATGACTTACGATCTTTAGAAGATCGTTGCTAGCATTAAATGGGACCTACACGGTCATACAAAAAACTCCATTCATATGTGATGAAAGTGCCTCAAAAACAGTTATATGTGTTATGTATAAAGCATTGAAAGAATAAAGCATTAGATGCTGAAATTTTAGGAAGGCTAAAATTTCTCAGTTCGAAAGGAGTAATCCTCGGGTCGAACGGGACAGCTTCTGTTCAAACGGACCAGTTCTCAGTTCGAACAAATCAGATATGGTATGTCTTAGCGGCCACATTTTTAGATTTGGAAACAGTGTTCCAGTCGAATGGAACACTGGCGGCAGGAAATGTTTCCTTATCGAAACATGTTGTTCTTTCACCCCTCCCTCTAATATAAATAGAGGGGCATACCCCCTCTATTAGACACACAATATAGAAGTCTTAGAAGCCGCCATAACACCAAGAGACAGAGTTTTTTGAAGGTTTTTTCGGAAAGTATTTCCGGACTAGTCTAGCCGAGTCCGGTAATTTCATCTATCTGAAGTCCGGACTTGTGAGCAATCATTCTTCATCCCTAGGAAGAGCAAGGAGATTCGCGGAGTGAGCTTTAGGAAGGAGAAGGTTGCAAATCATAATCGTTAAAACCAACATCTGTTCTCGTCTCGTGGATCAGGAAGATCCGAGCTATAAATTTTAATAGCAAATCTCGTACCTTTATTTCCTTCACGATGATCTAATGGAGGGTTGAATTCATAGGTTCCGATGCGCATGTAATGTACATGGCTATGGATTCCCCAACAGTGATATCAAAGCATTTCAAACCATCACGAAAATAGTGTTTAGGAATATAATATTGGATATTATGATTTCCTAGAGTTTCGGAAAATAGTTTTTCGGAATCTGTTTTTGGAAAAATGGAACTAAAATAAAAGGAAACATATTTTTCAGCATTATTCTGTTCCGAACGAATAGTTTCATTCAGAATGGAATAGGCAGAAATTCTGTCAGAGATTTTCAGCGCAAAGGATGGTTTCGTTCCGAACGAAATAAGGCTGATTTTTGCTATATACATATATATATATATATACATAGATATATATATATATACATATATATATGTATGTATGTATGCTCATTGCATATGATGCTCATTGCATAAAAGACAAGAATTGTATATGATACAATTGAAAATGTTCCTACCTAAATAGTTGAGCAATAAGGGTTGTTCCAAAGCGCATTTAGTGCTCAATGAAATACGGATCTTGACTCACTATGAAACTTCACTCAGTTGAATGTTTCCGAATCAATACTACTGAAGGTGGTTAATTTGAAGAAAAATAGTGGAAGTACAATATAAGAAATAACATGGTATAAATAAAGGGCATGAGTTGTAAAACAAATACAAACCCCTCATTATGCATGTTGTAAACAAAGTAACATAGGAAATAAAAAAAGAAAGGAGAAAACTATCCCTCCATTGGAAATAATTTGTCTCTTTCTGTTATTTATCTCTCTCCCTTTCGGTCAGTTCTTGCCATAACAAGACAATCAAAGTCTTGTGAAGATTTGCTATCCATTTTCTCCATAATGTCTCCAGTCAATATACAAAATAAAACGATCCAAATTCCAAAAAAAAAACACCAAAACCAATACAACCCCAATGAATAAATAATAATGGCATTTTACATTTTAACTTGTAGAATAATGACAAACAATAACAATTCAACTGGTTGAATTTGCAATCTATCCTTTAGAAGGATAAGGTCAATGGGTCTAACTTCCTTGACTGGTTTAGAAACCTGAGAATTGTTCTCAAGGCTGACAATAAACTCAATGTCATAGAAGAGCCTTACCCAGAGTAACCAGAACAGGGATGTTGGGAAACCCATAGCCATGTACGTTACATGCGCAGCGGAACCTACGGGTTCAACCCTCCCTAGGATTATCGTTAAGAGAGTAAAAGTACGAGATTATGCTATAAAATTTATACCTCAGATCTTCCTGATCCGGGAGAGAGAAGCGGATGTAGGTCTGAACGAACTTCCGTCTTGCTTCCTTCTCCTTCGTGCTCCTAAAGCTCGACTCGAACGAACTTCTTGCTTCTCCTAGGGTAAAGAAACAGATCGTTCGCTAGTCTTTAAAGCAGAAGACCTCTACTCGTATCGACGTCGAAGTTCGAATCGTCGGAATAACCGAACTCGGCTAGACGAGTCCTGAAATACTTTCCGAATATCTCTCAAAATTTTCTCTCTCTTTTCTGTGTTAATCCATTTTGTAATGTGTGTCTCAAATAGAGAGGGACTACCCTTCTATTTATACTAGAGAGAGAGGCAAACAATTTCTTAGTTACCATAATTAAAATCCTAATCTGTGCCTATTCCGTTGTCAACAGAACTATGCCGTTGCCAACGGAATAGGTATTTCCATAACGGAATACTTGGCAGCTAAGGTTATTACAGTTTCTATATCTATTCCGTTGGGAACGGAACTATTCCATTGCCAACGTAATGGTACTGTTTTTGTTCAATCAATTATCCAATAATTGATTGTTTCATTCACCAATTTATACATCATTTGTATAACTATTTTGAGGCATATTCATCCCGTACGAATGGAGTTCATTGTGTGACCGTATAGGTTCCATTTAACGCTGGCAACGATCTTCTAAAGATCGTAAGTCATGAGTAACATCTAGACTGATGTCATGACAACCCATGTTAAATGAAATGATCAGCGATCATAAACCTATTTGAATAGACATTTGCTTATTTCTTTTGTTCTACGATATATGTCTTGATCACAAGGCATGGGAGTATGTCATCCTTGAGTTTGATCAAAGTCTCTTTCCTGATCGAGAATTGGACTGAGTAAATACAAAATAATATTAACAACACATGTTAATCCATTTTGAGCATGGCCATGCATTTTCTTCAGTTCTAGTTCATAAGGGGGCCCAGAGATATCTCCCTCACGACGAGAGGAGCATGTTGGTTCTCCAACGTGCAAAACGCAGCGGAAAATAAAAAATTTCGTCCAAAATCAATCCGAGGATCCGTGCGTATCGGTTAAATCAAAGAAATAAATCTTAAAGATACCTTTCGGATTACGCTTAATCCGTGCCGCTCAAACCATGCGTGTTGTCCATGAGCCTCTAAACCGGTTACCGTCCTAACCGATTTTCCGTCCGTCTAGGCCGTCTAGGTCGGATTGTGCGGAATCATCTACCGCACATACAATTGGCCTCCAGAGAAATTCTCAACAACCCGTTATCATCTTCTTAGGCCAAATAGATCACAAGCGCCGAAAGTACGAACGCCTCTACCGGTGTCCACACGAACAAACTTCTTAAAACGGGAAGAAGAACAATATATATGCTAGTAGCTTGTTCTCCTCTTGCATAAGAAAACTCTTCTTATTTTATCTCACAAAAGATGTATATAATTCCTCTCATATAATTGCACTCTTTCATTTTGTCATACAAAAAGAAAGCACCCATTCATAATTTTGTCATACAAATTAGAAAGTATATTTTCTCTCTTTTGTCTCACAAAAGAGAATGAGAAATAATGAGAGAGAGAATGATTTGGTCTATGAATTTGGATCCCTCTATGTCCTTATATAGAGGTGAAGAGTCATGTCTCTTCACACTAAAAGATGTGTATGCCATCATCTAGACTCTTCTAGATTACATGATCTTTTGTGCTCATAGTCTTTATATACATATATATCACATCTTATCACATAAGATGACAATATATTTTGTGACATTCTTATGCAACTCATCATATAAGTCGCTAGGATTTTCTGCCTCCCTTTCAGTTTGTTCTTTGTGTGTGACCCTGTAGGTTCACTTAATGTTGGCAATAGACTTGACAGTCTATAAATCATGAGCGGACTCTAGCAAGCCATCATGACTACCCAATTTAAGTGAATATCGGTGATCCGATTTACCTAATCAACAATCACGTATTTAGTCCCTTTGTCACGCGATATCTATATCGATCATAAGGCATGTAATTCGCCATCCTTATATTAATCGAATAATATTTCTTGATCCCAAATTAAACTGAACAAGATCAAATGACATTAATAACTCTTATTAATTCATTTGAGTATGGCCATACATTTCTTCAGTTCAATTCATCAAGAGGCCTAAAGATATCTCTCTCATTTATGAGATGAACAAATCCCATCTTGATTGCACTCATCCCTCTACATGATTCATTGTATACCTAATCATAACCGTTATGACCACCCGGTTAAAGGCAGTGTTAGATTATATTAAAGTATAAAATTACTCATGTTGGGAACCGAGACAATCTCAGGTCAAAGGACTATAAATACTTTATGTTACAAGAATCGCTAATGACGTAAAACATGTAGCATTCTTATGGCGGGTCGATCCAAAGATATAGTCTCTAACATATACCTATGTTAATGACTTGATAACTATTTATCCATGATCAGTAAAACATAATCATCAGTCAACTAATATATTGGTGTACATTTATAGCTTGTAAATAAATATATATTTATATGTATCCGCAAGTATATTTGTCTCCACAAATATCCTATAAATGACCAGGGACGATTTAGAATAGCATTCATAACACTTTATAGTTTTACTATCAAAGTCACGCACTTTGATGGCATAAAGCTGAAAAGCATATTCATGGTCTATTTTAATTATATTAAAATAACCTATACGCACATATTATATAAAATATCTTAGAATAAATATTATATTTATTATTACAATCCATCATCTAGGTCACAAATATTTTGGCCTAGGGCATAACACCATCAATCTCCCACTTGCACTAGGCCAAATCAACCAAGTATCTCATACTCATTGATATATGTGGTATCGCATATCAGTTGACCTAACATGATCACCATCATTTAAGGGATTGGGTTCTTAAATGGATTTTCAAACATTGTCATATGCAAATACTTTGCATATTTTTATGTCCACCATAATCTAAGAAGAATACTTTATCCTTCTCAAGTATATAATCATACTCTTGATTATTATTTAGTGACTTTCACTAAGATTAAACTTATGTGTGCTTGTTACACTTAATTCACATCATATGTAATTATGCTCCCACTGAATTTCTTGTCAACATAAGATTTATCTTTAATTTTTGATAAAACCAAACTGTTTGGTTATTTCATCAAATCATAAATATTCACTTAGAGATGTTTGCTTTGATTCATAAATGAATTTATGCAACTTGCAAACTCTTTTCAAAAATTTTAGGATAGACAAAACTCTCAAGTTGTATCATATACATACTTTCATATGTTTCTATTAAGAAACAATGTCTTGACATCCATTTGACATCTTTTATAGTCATACTATGAACATATGCCCAAGAAAATTCTGAAATACATAAGCATGATGACTTGGAAAAATATTATCATAGTCTATACAATGAGTTTAACTTAATCACAAATCATGCATTATATGTTTATACATTATCCATGTCGGTCTTTCTTTTAAAACCGTATTTCCATCTGATGGATCAATCAAATTCAAAACTTGATTGTCTGACATGGATTACATCTCAACTTTCAAAGTCTCTAACCATTAGAGCCATGACTCATCATAGTCTATTAGTAAAATGTGGACTCATCATCTATGAGTACTAAATATTTATCATTAGACACGAAAAATCTATATTTTTCGGGCCTGCGATAAATTCTAATAGATCTACATGAATACACTTATGTTATATACTCAGACTCTTCAACATCTTGAGAGTCTAGTTGATTAATTGCAGACTCAATCACTAGTTGAAATTTGAATTAATTTCCATCCGAGCATTACTGTCAGTATGTGGAATTTGAACTTTTCAAATTTACTCCCACTAATTCTTTTGGAAACACTTCTTCCAAAGAGATATAATTTTCGAGTAACAAACACTTTGTTCTCATATTAATTATAGAAGTAATAACCTTTACTTTTTTTTTTAAGCACGAGAACATTATTGACAACACTTGTCCATGTTCATTTTAACGATTATAAGCATCTTATGCTATCTGTCCTTCTCAAGGACCTATTGTGAGACATAAATGGATATACTATTCGAATTGAATAATATGCAAAGACTATTATTCTTTAAATATTTCATATAATGGCACCCACTATTTTTAATCAAATCAATAACCCTCAATCGCATTGATTCGGAAACTTTAAATGCATGAAGTTTCATAGTGAGACAAGATCCATATTTCAATTAAGTCCTAAGTGAGCTTTGGCTCATCGCCCAGAACTTAACTTATTTAGGTAGGAATAATTCCAATTGTATCTCATACAACTCTTGAACAATATAGGATAAGCATCATATGCCCGACGTACATATCCTATCATATGCCCTGAGCCCAAGTCCGACTTGATAGCCCAGTTAAGTCAAACCATGTCTAATCATCGGCAAAATAGTACCCAACACACTCAGCTTTGGCATGACCTATGTTGGCTCCCATTTCCCGCATTCTCTCCTCCTAAGATTATCCCTACATACCCAGCTTTGGCATGACCTATGCAGGGTCGATCAGAGTATCGAGAGATTTAGACTTATGGAAGGCACTTCATGACTTAACATTGTTTTGAGGGATTTTATTTAATATTATATGTTATTATGCAATATTCAAAGAACATCACATGTACCAATAGAATAAAGATAATAACGATGATATATCATGGCCTTGATCTTTATGAACTAACATAAAGATTTCCTAATATATATTTCATCTCCATGAAAATTTTCTTAGATTGTATATGAAAATCTTATCTCCATGTATAGAAATCGATGAACTCTTTCATCGTCATGATGTGTGGTTAAAAATGAACTTGTCATCTTAATGATGTATTCATGATAGATGATGAACTCCTTCATCTCCATGATGGATGTGTTATGCCTAATGAACTCTTTCATTATATCAACACGTATCAACAAATATATCAAATATAAACATAATCATATTATGTTTCGATTATTTAACCATTTATAAAATATATATATAAGGCTTATGAATGCGAATTTGGGGCACGGTCGTCATTGTCAACATTTGACAAGTCAAAAACCAATATTTGATTTGGTCAACATTTGACTCGGTCAACGATCAACATTTGACAAGGACAACAGTCAATGGTCAATATTTTGACCAGATCATGATCAACTTTTGACTAATTTAATAGTCAACAATCAAGGGGTAAATTAGTGTAGTCAACTGTCAACAATTAACAGTCAATATAGTCAACAGTCAACATAGTCCACAATCAACACAGTGGGTCAACAGTCAATTGTCAACATGATCAACATGGTCAACACCTGGTCAACTTTGTCAACACACATTTTTCTACACATTAATACATCATAGGCATCTTTTCATGAATTCAATACATCACATGCAACTTTTCATGAAATAATGCATCACATGCACCATTTCAAAAAGGCAATTCATGGTATGCACCATTTCATGAAGACACAACTATTCAAGAGGTCGCAACTCTTGCGATTGCACCTTTTCGGTCATACCTCTTAGTTGCGCATGTCGATTACACCTGTTGGTCGCACCTCTTGGTCGCAACCGTTAGTCACAACCTATTGGACGTGATATTTGGATCATATCCATTGGTCACACCCTTTAGTCGCACCTTTTGGTCGCACCCATTCGTCGTAACCTTATGGAGGTGACATTTGGATCGCATCTGTTAGTCACACCCTTTAGTCGCACCTTTTTGTCGCACCCATTCGTCGCAACCTTATGGACGTGACATTTGGATCACATCCGTTGGTCACACCCTTTGGTCGCAACCTTTCGTCGCGTCTTTTGGATGTGACATTTGAATCGCATCCCTTGGTCACACCCGTTAGTCGTACCTTTTGGTCGCACCCTTTGGTCGCATCCATTGGTCGCAACCTATCGTCGCGTCTTTTGGATGTGACATTTGAATCGCATCCCTTGGTCACACCCGTTAGTCGCACCTTTTGGTCGCACCCTTAGGTCGCATCCGTTGGTCGCAACCTTTCGTCGCGTCTTTTGGATGTGACATTTGAATCGCATCCCTTGGTCACACCCGTTAGTCGCACATTTTGATCGCATCCGTTGGTCGGAACCTTTCGTCGCGTCTTTTGGATGTGACATTTGAATCGCATCCCTTGGTCACACCCGTTAGTCGCACCTTTTGGTCGCATCCGTTGGTCGCAACCTTTCATTGTGTCTTTTGGATGTGACATTTGAATCGCATCCCTTGGTCACACCCATTAGTCGCACCTTTTGGTCGCATCCTTTGGTCGCATCCGTTGGTCGCAACCTTTCGTCGCATCTTTTGGATGTGACATTTGAATCGCATCCCTTGGTCACACCCGTTAGTCGCACCTTTTGATCGCACCCTTTGGTCGCATCCGTTGGTCGCAACCTTTCGTCGCGTCTTTTGGATGTGACATTTGAATCGCATCCCTTGGTCACACCCGTTAGTCGCACCTTTTGGTCGCATCCGTTGGTCGCAACCTTTCATTGTGTCTTTTGGATGTGACATTTGAATCACATCCCTTGGTCACACCCATTAGTCGCACCTTTTGGTCGCATCCTTTGGTCGCATCCGTTGGTCGCAACCTTTCGTCGCGTCTTTTGGATGTGACATTTGAATCGCATCCCTTGGTCACACCCGTTAGTCGCACCTTTTGGTCGCACCCTTTGGTCGCATCTGTTGGTCGCAACCTTTCGTCGCGTCTTTTGGATGTGACATTTGAATCGCATCCCTTGGTCACACCCGTTAGTCCCACCTTTTGGTCGCAACTCTTGGGCTCAACTTTTGGATCGCTTTCCTTGGTCGCACCTTTTAGACGCAATCCTTGGTCGTGACCTTTGGATCATATTTCTTGGTCGCAACTCTTGGATGCAACACTTGGACGCAACCTTTAGATCGTATCCCTTGGTGGCATCTTTTGGACACAACTTCTGGATCACATCTATTCATCGCATCTTTTGATCGCATCATTTGGACATAACTTTTGGATCACATCCTTTAGTCATATCCTTTGGTCGCATTCTTTGGATGCAACTCTTGGATCATATCCATTATTCGCATCTTTTCTATTAAGAATATTCAACACTTGAATACTCTATATGCAAGCCCTTTCGATTATAAATAGTATCTAAATAGTATATATCACATATATACCGACTCAATTTAACCGAATCACGTACGTCGCTTTGATACCACTGTTGGTTCTCGAACGTGCAAAACGCAGCGGAAAACAAACAATTTCGTCCAAAACCAATCCGAGGATCCGTGCGTATCGGTTAAATCAAAGAAATAAATCTTAAAGATACATTTCGGATTACACTTAATCCGTGACGCTCAAACCATGCGTGTTGTCCATGCGCCTCTAAACCGGTTACCGTCCTAACCGATTTTCCGTCCGTCTAGGCCGTCTAGGTCGGATTGTGCGGAATCATCTACCGCACATACAATTGGCCTCCAGCGAAATTCTCAACAACCCGTTATCATCTTCTTAGGCCAAATAGATCACAAGCGCCGAAAGTACGAACGCCTCTACCGGTGTCCACACGAACAAACTTCTTAAAACGGGAAGAAGAACAATATATATGCTAGTAGCTTGTTCTCCTCTTGCATAAGAAAACTCTTCTTATTTTATCTCACAAAAGATTATATAATTCCTCTCATATAATTGCACTCTTTCATTTTGTCATACAAAAAGAAAGCACCCATTCATAATTTTGTCATACAAATTAGAAAGTATATTTTCTCTCTTTTGTATCACAAAAGAGAATGAGAAATAATGAGAGAGAGAATGATTTGGTCTAATGAATTTGGATCCCTCTATGTCCTTATATAGAGGTGAAGAGTCATGTCTCTTCACACTAAAAGATGTGTATGACATCACTCATCATTATCCATATGCCATCATCTAGACTCTTCTAGATTACATGATCTTTTGTGCTCATAGTCTTTATATATATATATATATATATATATATATATATATATATATATATATATATATATATATATATATATATCACATCTTATCACATAAGATGACAATATATTTTGTGACATTCTTATGCAACTCATCATATAAGTCGCTAGGATTTTCTGCGCCCGTTTCGGTTTGTTCTTTGTGTGTGACCCCGTAGGTTCACTTAATGTTGGCAATAGACTTGACAGTCTATAAATCATGAGCGGACTCTAGCAAGCCATCATGACTACCCAATTTAAGTGAATATCGGTGATCCGATTTACCTAATCAACAATCACGTATTTAGTCCCTTTGTCACGCGATATCTATATCGATCATAAGGCATGTAATACGCCATCCTTATATTAATCGAATAATATTTCTTGATCCCAAATTAAATCGAACAAGAACAAATGACATTAATAACTCTTATTAATTCATTTGAGTATGGCCATACATTTCTTCAGTTCAATTCATCAAGAGGCCTAAAGATATCTCTCTCATTTATGAGAGGAACAAATCCCATCTTGATTGCACTCATCCCTCTACATGATTCATTGTATACCTAATCATAACCGTTATGACCACCCGGTTAAAGGCGAGTGTTAGATTATATTAAAGTATAAAATTACTCATGTTGGGAACCGAGACAATCTCAGGTCAAAGGACTATAAATACTTTATGTTACAAGAATCGCTAATGACGTAAAACATGTAGCATTCTTATGGCGGGTCAGTTCAGTATATGGTCTCTAACATATACCTATGTTAATGACTTGATAACTATTTATCCATGATCAGTAAAACATAATCATCAGTCAACTAATATATTGGTGTACATTTATAGCTTGTATATAAATATATATTTATATGTATCCGCAAGTATATTTGTCTCCACAAATATCCTATAAATGACCAGGGACGATTTAGAATAGCATTCATAACACTTTATAGTTTTACTATCAAAGTCACGCACTTTGATGGCATAAAGCTGAAAAGCATATTCATGGTCTATTTTAATTATATTAAAATAACCTATACGCACATATTATATGAAATATCTTAGAATAAATATTATATTTGTTATTACAATCCATCATCTAGGTCACAAATATTTTGGCCTAGGGCATAACACCATCAAGAGCAAATCCCATCTTGGTCACTCATATTCCTCGTCATGATTCAGTGCATACCTAATGATGACTCTAATGATCATCCCGTTACGGATGACGTAGGATCATATTAAAGTATGCAGTTCCACATACAAGAATCCATGGTGAGCTCAGGTCGCAGGAACAAACACACACTATTCATATGAGAATCACTAATGACATATACCATGCATATTTTCATAGTGTGGTCAGTCCAGTACGTATTCTCTAACACGTACCTATATTCCAGACTTGGCATTTCTATGTCCATGATCAGCAGAACATGATCATCCAGCCTACGAATATACTAGTGTGGATATGTAGCTTCCTACCTGAAGTATGTCTATCTCTATAAATATCCTATATATCACTAGGGACAATTTAGAATGTCATTCATTAGTTCACAGTTCTACTATCAGAATCACGTATTCTGATGGCGTGAATCCGAAGTGTCATTCTTGGTTGATTTAAGATTAACATTCACAACCCATACACACAAATATATAAGAAACAACCTTTATTGAATAAATAATAATGTCTTAATACATAATCCATTTCCTAGCACAAATACATTTGGCCTAGGGCACAATCCTACAGTCTCTCACTTGCATTAAGCCAACTCTAAGCATCTTATGCCCATAGACCTAACATGACCCTCATGCTTCGCTTGCGGGAGTGATTTAGTTAATGGATCGGCGATATTGTCGTCCGATGGCACTCTACACATTTTAACATCACCCCTTCATATGATCTCCCTGATCAGATGGAAGCGTCGCAGTATGTGCTTGGACCTTTGGTGGGATCTCGGTTCCTTTGCTTGTGCGATCGCTCCATTATTGTCACAATATAGATCCACTAGTTTCGAGATGCTCGGAACTATTCTTAGTTCCTCCAAAAAGTTCTTTATCCAAACAGCTTCTTTAGCCGCTTCTGCAGCGGCTATATACTTTACTTCCGTTGAGGAATCTGCTAGATTACATTGCTTGGAACTCTTCCATGTCACTGCGCCTTCATTTAGGCAAAATAAATAACCTGATTGCAATTTAAAGTCATCTGAGTCTGTCTGGAAGCTTGCGTCGATGTAACCCCTTACAACGAGCTCACCTTCCAGACCTCCATAGACTAGGAACAGGTCCTTAATTCTTGGTAAGTACTTAAGGATTCTCTTAACAGCTATCCAGTGACTTTCACCTGGATTAGACTGAAACTGCTTGTTGCGCTCAATGAGTATGACACATCTGATATAGTACATATCATGGCATACATGATGGATCCTATAGCCGAACCATATGGGATCTTATTCATGCGTCTTCGTTCCTGCTCACTTGTAGGACACTATGTCTTACTTAGAGAAACGTCATGTGACAAAGGCAAAAATCCTTTCTTGGATTCTTGCATCTGAACCGTTTCACGACCTTGTCTATGTATGTACTTTGACTCAGACCTATAAGCTTTCTAGATCTATCTCTATATATCCTAATTCCTAGCACGTAGGAGGCTTCTCCTAGGTATTTCATCGAGAAATTATCTCCCAACCATTTCTTGACGTTCAATAATGTTGGGACATCATTTGCCATAAGTAATATGTCATCTACGTAAAGCACCAGGAATACAACCGTGCTCCCACTGAACTTCATGTAAACACAAGGCTCACCTTCACTTTTGGTAAAACCAAAACTTTTGATGACTTCATCAAAACGAAGATTCCAGCTTCGAGATGCTTGATTCAATCCATAGATGGATTTTTGAAGCTTGCAAACCTTACCGGAATTCTTAAGATTCACAAAACCCTCGAGTTGCATCATATACACGTCCTCGGTCAGATTTCCATTTAGGAAAGTTGTTTTGACATCTGTTTGCCATATTTCATAGTCATAATATGCTGCTATGGCTAATAGAATTATGATGGATTTAAGCATAACTACGGGTGAGAAAGTTTCGTCATAGTCAATACCATGAACTTATTTGAAACCTTTCGTCACAAGACTTGCTTTGTAGGTATGTACCTTTCCATCCACGTCAGTCTTCTTCTTAAAGACCCACTTGCATCCGATGGTCTTCAAGCCTTCGGATGGATCAATCAAATTTCAAACTTGATTGTCTTGCATGGATTGCATCTCGGCTCTCATGGCCTCTAACCATTTCTGAGAATCGGGACTCTTCATAGCATCTTGGTAGGACGTGGGTTCATCATCTATAAATGTCACATCATCATCATTAGACACGAGAAATCTGTATCTCTCGGGCTCATGACGAATCCTACTAGATCTACGTTGAGTCTGTTGTGTTTCAAGCTCACAACCACCTTGAGAGCTTCTTTGTTCCTCCATCATAGGTTCTGCTTCTATAAGTGGGTCTCGAATTTCTTCGAGTTGTACTTTGCTCCCACTGCTTCTCATAAAGACAAACTCTCTTTCCAAGAAGGCTCCATTGCGAGCAACAAATACTTTGTTCTCCGATGGGTGGTAAAAGTAATATCCTTTAGTTTCCTTAGGATATCCCACAAACAAGCACTTATCAGATTTTGGTCCGAGTTTATCAGGAAACTGTCATTTGACATAAGTCTCACATCCCCAAATTTTAAGAAAAGACAACTTAGGGTTTTTCCCCGTCCACATCTCATATGGCGTCTTTTTGAACCACTTTGGATGGAATCCTGTTCAGTATGAATGCGGCAGTCTCAAAAGCGTAATCCCAGAAAGACATTGAAAGACTCGTTTGACTCATCATCGATCAAACCATATCCAATAAGGTTCGATTCCTTCTTTCGGACACTCTATTCCACTGAAGCGTTCCTGGAGGAGTCAGTTGTGAAACTATTCCACATTCTCTGAGATGATCCTCAAATTCCAGACTCATATATTCGTCTCCTCGATCAGATCGAAGTACTTTAATCTTCTTGCCAAGTTGATTTTGTACTTCATTCTTAAATTCTTTGAACACTTCAAAGGATTCAGCACATCACACTTTAGTATTTTGATTCGCAACTAGACTAAATAAACTTCAAATCCAACACACGAGGTACCGTTACAAACTAGAAAGAGAGATCTATGATATGGTCCTTTACTGGTATTACTGTTTTATTCAAAAATTTAGAGAAATTTTCAGTTTAGTACAGAACTTATTTCAGATTCAAAATAAGTTCAGTAGAAACTTCTGAAAATTATAGAAATATTACCAAAGCTTCAAAAATCCCAAAAATTTCATAGAAATTCAATTATCACGTTATAGGTCGATTGTAAAAATTTGATCCATCTATGTTTTGTAGTTGCAGATTTATAATGAAAACTCAGATTTCGATTTGAGAAAGCAGTACTTAGAAAAGTGGAAATATCTTCTGATCGGTCTTAACAACTACTATTTTAAATTTTAGATTCCGATTCTACACTTTGAAATAGGACTATTTTTGTACTTTTATTATTTACTTTTATATTTTTTAAAATTCAGAAGAAAGGAAGTATAAATCTGAACAAAAAGATAAAAGAAACAGAAAAATAACAAGTTTTGAAAATTAATATCTCACACTTTATAATTCAGAATTGTGCAAATTTTGGTTTGAAAATTATTTGAACTAAATTTTAAAATTTTTTATTTAATTTTTCAGGTCTGATTTGGATACAAAATTAAAGGTAAAACACTGAAAACAAAGAAAAAACAACAGCTGGACAGAACTGGATTAGGAGTTGATTTTCAGTTTAAAAATATGGATTTATAGGAAATGCATGAGATGTAACAATCGTTAATCACTTAGGGTATAATTTCACATATTTAGATGATGGATTTGAGCAATCTAAGCTACGATTTACTCAAAAAAATTGATTCAAGAACTAGTTTATCTCAAAACAGTCATTTTAAGTCGAACTTGAATTAAATCATTCACAACTCCAAATTAATTACACAAAATACTAAGCTAAGCATTCTAGATGATAAACAAGTCATTACACTCTAGATTTAATAGATCAATTGTAAGAAAAATACCAAGCTAAGCAATTTCCCCCCAATTATTCAAAAATGATCTGTCCATTATTCTTCAAAATTCAGCAAAATTAGAAGGTTTTAGATCAAGATTTCATGCATACAACTCATAAATATCTCCCCCTATCAAGATATACTCACACATATTCACAAATACAAGAATTGAACAGGATTTCATCATGATTATTATAAAATTGAGTTCTTGTGATCTAAAATTCAAAACAAGAGGTTAAAAGAGAATTGGATTAAACAGAGAGTTGGAAGACCAACCGGTATCTCCCTTGAGTCGATTTGAACTTCCAATTGCACCATGACTCAAGCTAGAATCAACCGATTCAATTTTCACCCAAATCAGCCCCGAATTGATCGATTCCAGTCAAAAATGAAAATTAGAGCTCAAAAAGCTTAGAGGCTCAACAATGGTGATATTAGCGGAAGAAGAAGAATGGAAAGTGGTGTGTCTATGTACAATGGAATGGTGGAGAGTGTGGAAGGTGATTGATGATTTTATAGCCAAATTGGATAGAGAGGAAAGTATGGGGCAAACCAGAGCATTTGATTGGCTCAGGCAAATCAAGGGCTGTGTACTGAGTATCTGGACGAAATTTGGTTGAATTTTGTTGAGAAATGGTCGGATTTGGGTGGGTCTAAATTTTCTCTATTTCTGGTTTTGGAGGACAGATCCGATATTTTTTTTAAAAATTCGCTGAAGACCTCGCATTTTTTGCTGGTTGTTGTGGCGAGATGGTAGTTATTTCTATATGGTGAATCATCGATCTGTTTTGTTTTGGTGGAAAGTTTTTAAATAATTTATTTTTTTATTTTTTCACGTCTGAACATCTCAAGCAACGTTAGTGGTTTCGCACTGTATGGTCGATACTCAAACTCATTTCATGCTTTCTATTTCTTCCACATTTCAACACTTTCTCTTGATCCAAAATTATTCTCTACCTTCTCGCGAAACTACATCACATTGAATCTTCGAAAATGGTCAAGAAATTATTGAGTTATGCTCTTTTTAAAACACACAGCCCATGCTTGTTTCCAGCTCCGCCATTACTCACTTTTCGAGCTCAAAACATCATTTATGATTAACTACACTCAAAATGATCAGTTGTACACTCTTCTCCACTTCCTTACACAACTACAGGAACTGAAGTGGTGCGAAATGATTGAGTAAATCTCAAGTCACAACTCAAAAATCGAGTTGCAGTCCAGTTTAACCTCCAGCAGCATTAATTCTGCTATTTTCTTCTCAAAATTCATTTTTCCTCCAACAACATCAAGACAAAGCTCTCAATTATTTATCTGCACTCCCATGAGATTGTTCTTGTTGCGTATTGACCTCCAATCCACTCCTAACCCATCGATTTCGCATGGTTTTTGGTTCAGTTTTTGATTCTGTTAAAACTAACAACTCATTAGCTAAACTCTCACTCGGAATCATTTTCAGATCAAATTGAGACTTCAAGAACCATTCTACCACCTCCTAAAAACTCTCTAAATTAAGAAAACATCACCTTATTTGAAGAATTCGAGCCAATTCAATTTGAGTAAATTTTGACCGTTAAAACTGAAATTTCGTCGAACAGTTACTAGCATGACTTCCAACTCAAATATCTCTCTCATTTCTTCATCATGTTCGGTGTTCTTAGTATCCATGGAAAGAGGAAAGATAAAAGAAGGTAAGTGGAGTGAGTTATAGACTTGAGAAGTTTCAGCTCGAATTGAGTTATTTCAGTAAAAATAGAATTCAATTTCATCGAACACTTACTTCAAATGGAGGTCTTCAGAGAAAATGGTGAGTTCGTGAATTTTCCAGCTCAAAACAGTCCATTTTCATGGTTGATAGGAGGTTTTTCGCGTTTTTCGGCCAACTCCAGCAGTTAAATGTCTTGGGGCCCATACAGGTAGGTTTGTCTCGACGAAATGAATCTACGGCTGGTGTATTTGATCGGTTTTGAGCACTTTGAAAAAAATAACTATTTGGACAAGATGAGTTGACTTTGACACGAGGGTTGACTTTTCTAGTTTTTTACCAGATTTTGAATTGACGATTCTAAGAGTTCTAAAAGGTTTCTGATTGCGGGTCTTGTACCATTGGATTCATCTCGTCGAGCTCTTCATTTTGGTATACCGTTTGATCCATTCAAAAAGAGTTGACTTTTGGTCAACTCAGCAATTTTTGACATGGGTTGTAAAAGGTTGTAAAAGGTTGTTGAATTGTTATACATATTTGGGTCAATGTTTGTAGGGTTATTTCGGGCTTTGTTTAGCCATCTTTGGCCCATCATTTGCGTGTTGGTCTAATTCTTCATTTAATAGATTTTTCGCCTGTAAAATCACATAAAAATGTGCTAAGAGGTTTCAAATTATCTTTTATGAATTATGAGCTTTTTTCATACATTTATTGTGAATTATGACTGAATTTGTGATGATAAAAACCTTTAAAATGTGTATAAAAATACACAGTACACTATAATACGCATCAGATGGAGAAATCCATCACCGAGTTGCATGGGATGTTTAAGAACACACAGGAGGACATAAAAACAAATGTTGTCAACGACGTCCTAATGGTCCACAAGAAGAATGGTAAGAAGACTCGGAACAACAGCAAGAATAAAGGCAAGGCGTTGCCTAAACCTAAGAACAAGAAAGACAAGGATGGGGTTTGCTTCCACTTCAACAAGGTTGGCCATTGGAAGAGAAACTGCACACTATATCAAGATGAAATCAAGAAGGGTATTGTGACTACATCTTCAGGTATTTTTGTTATTGGAACTAATTTACTTACTCCTAAATTTTGGGTATTGAATACCGGATGTGGTACTCACATTTGTAATGATGTGCAAGGACTACAAAGGAGTAGAAGATTAGCTAAAGGCGAAGTCGACCTGCGTGTGGGAAATGGAGCAAGAGTTGCTGTATTAGCCGTATGAATAGTTAACTTGTATTAGTAGTTAATAATTATTATTTTGTACCTGCTATGAGTAGAAATATTATTTCTATTTCTAATCTAGCTTTGGATGGTTATAAATTTGTTATTCAGAATAATAATTGTTCTATCTTAAAGGATAATCTTTTCTGTGAAAATGCTCTATTAGAAAGAGGTGTTCATATGCTAGATCTTAAGAAATAGAATTGCAAGTCCATCTATAACATTAATACTAAACTATTTAAACCAAATTACTCCAATTCGACATACCTCTGGCATTGTCGCTTAGGCCATATAAATGAGAAACACATTTCTAAATTCCACTCCCATGAACTTTTAGACCCATTTGATTTGGAATCATTTAAGACGTGCGAGTCTTGTTTACTTAGCAAGATGACTAAGAAACCCTTCACAAAAATTGGTGAAATGGTCAATGACTTATTATGACTCATACATACTGATTTATGTGGACCAATGAGTACGCCGGCTAGACGTGGATATCGGTACTTCATAACTTTCACAAACGACTTCAGTAGATATTGTTATGTCTACCTAATGAAACATAAGTCTGAATCCTTTGAAGTGTTCAAAGAATTTAAGAATAAAGTACAAAATCAATGTGTTTTGCCATTTCCTAGGTCTGTGGTCATTCTATTTTGTATTTATTGCAATAAAGACGCTACATCCTTTATGAAGAAGCTTTTGTTAGAGCATGCCCATGGGCTTACCTTGCTGGTATAACACTCTTTTATTGCAGTGAGTCATATTCCTTTCTCTTTCGCCCTTATTTTCCACATCCATTTCATGAGAAGTGCTTTATTTAGGAGCCTTAAGTCTTTTATACTTAGCCTTCCATTTTCTTTGTTTGTTCTTAGGATATCGCAATTAGCCAGGTGCTTTCCTTTTTTATATCATTTTTAAAAAAGAACTTTTTTTTTAAATATAATTTTTTTTTAAAAAAAATTCAACGTGCCATTGGTTTGAAAATAATGAAATATCTACCATTTCCGCCACTTCTAGTGGCAGAACACATTCTGTTCCGCCACTAAAAGTGGCGGAACAGATGATTTTTCATATTTTGCAAAAATATCCCATTTGGCTAACTAAACATGATTACTTAGTAGAAAAAACAATGTTCCGCCACTACTAGTGGCAGAAAAAGCCCAATTTTTTTTTTAACTAATTAACAGCTAAACCGATCTACCGGATAACTAATTAACCAAAAATTTTGAAGAATTAGCCTGTTCCGCCACTACTAGTGCCAGAATAGACCAAAATAAAATATAAGATACGCAGAAAATAATATCCTGTTCCGCCACCACTACTGGTGGAACAAGTGAAATTTTACCTGTTCCGACACTACTAATGGCGGAACAGATGAAAATAAGATTTTTGCCACTGACTAGAGGATTGCAAAAAATAATACTAGTGGCGGAACAAGTAAAATTTCACCTGTTCGGCCACTACTAGTTAGTGGCGGAACAGACGAAATTTTACCTGTTCCGCCACTACTATTGGCGGAACAGACATATATATATATAAACGGACCCCTCATTTCAACCCGTTAAATCCCATTAAACCCGACCGGTCGAGAAGAAGGAATTTTTGGGCGATTTTTGGGCGTAAATCTTGCCGAAAAAAACCAAAAATTGGTGGAGATTAAATGAGAAAAGAGGAAATAAGAGGAAGAAAAAGAGAAAGGTAATTGATTTGGTTTTATTTTTTGAGTTTAGATTTAGAAATTGGTGTTAATATTTTTTTTTGAATTGATTGAAATTAGGGTGAAATATGTTTGAATTGATTGAAATTAGAGTGAAATATGTTTGAATTGATTGAAGTTAGGTTGGTTTGATTGATTTATTTGAATCAATTTGTTTGGAATAACTGATTGAAATTTAGGGTTTATGGTTTGTAATTTTTTATTATTTAGTAATAAGGAGAAGAAGAAGAAGAAGAAGAAGAAGGAAGGTGAACAAGACGAAGAAGGTTAACGAGAAGAAGAAGAAGAAAATTTATTTGGTACGTATATTTTCTTTAGTATTTTTATTTAAAAATTGTGAAAATATTTAATAACTAATTTTCATTATTTATTAATTTGAAGAAAATATATAATTTAAAATAAAGTAGTAATATATTTTATGTAGTATTTTTATTTAAAAAATTATGAAAATATTTAATAAATTAATTTATTATTTAGTAATTTGAAAAAAAATATATAATTTAAAATTAAGTAGTAATATATTTTATGTAGTATTTTAATTTAAAAAATTATGAAATATTTAATAAATTAATTTATTATTTAATAATTTGAAAAAAATATAATTTAAAATTAAGTAGTAATATATTTTATGTAGTATTTTTATTTAAAATATTATAAAAATATTTAATAAATTAATTTATTATTGAGTAATTTGAAGAAAATATATAATTTAAAATTAAGTAGTAATATATTTTATGTAGTATTTTTATTTAAAAATTATGAAAATATTTAATAAATTAATTTATTAGTAATTTGAAAAAAATATATAATTTAAAATTAACTAGTAATATATTTTATGTAGTATTTTAATTTAAAAAATTATGAAATATTTAATAAATTAATTTATTATTTAATAATTTGAAAAAAATTTAATTTAAAATTAAGTAGTAATATATTTTATGTAGTATTTTTATTTAAAAAATTATGAAAATATTTAATATATTAATTTATTATTTAGTAATTTGAAAAAAATTTATAATTTAAAATTAAGTAGTAATATATTTTATGTAGTATTTTTATTTAAAAAATTATGAAAATATTTAATAAATTAATTAATAATTTAGTAATTTGCAAAAAGTTATATAATTTAAAATTAAGTAGTAATATACATTATGTAGTATTTTTATTTAAAAAATTATGAAAACATTTAATAAATTAATTTATTATTTAGTAATTTGAAAAAAAATATAATCTAAAATTAAGTAGTAATATATTTTATGTAGTATTTTTATTTAAAAAATTATGAAAATATTTAATAAATTAATTTATTATTTAGTAATTTGAAAAAAATATATAATTTAAAAATAACTAGTAATATATTTTTGTAGTATTTTTATTTAAAAAATTAATTTATTATTTAATAATTTGAAAAAAATATATAATTTAAAATTAAGTAGTAATATATTTTATGTAGTATTTTGATTTGAAAAATTATGAAAATATTTATAAACAAATTTTATTATTTAGTAATTTAAAAAAAATATATAATTTAAAATTGAGTAGTAACTTATATTATTTTATTTTATATGAAGATGTCATCTGGAGCCGGTTCAAGTCGGGGCGGACCTAGTCGGACGGACACAGGGAAGTCTTTGATGGTTGAGCCCGAATATCTGACGTATCGTCCACTGAACACATTCTAAAATAGGCATAGAACGAGGCGATTCAATGAAACGCCAGTTCCATCGAGTCCGACAGAGGGAACACCAGTTCCATCGAGTCTGCCAAGGGGTTATCGGTTCAGGTAGCATTCCATATCGATATTGTATTTAAATATGGTTCTATATATGTACTTATTCCATTATGTAAATATATTGTATTTATGTATGTCGTTTACGCAGGTGCCATGGAACTATCAGTACGAGCCATATTTTCTGAATGCGTGTTTCTTTGTTACAAACCCTTAAGATCGATCATATTCCTATTGAGGCTACTATGATAAGTGCTCTGCAGGAGCGGTGGAGACCGGAGAAGCATACTTTCCACATGCCACAGGGGGAAATGACCATCACGTTGGATGATGTGTCATGTCTGTTGGGGATGCGGGTTAATGGCGAGGTACTGTGTTGGGATACCCGAGACATCAGCTGGGTAGATAAAGTGACGGAACTACTCGGAAAAACCCCACCAGCAGATATGTTCAGAGGTGGCAGAAGAAAAAGCAGAATTTTAGCGTACAAGAAAATGGTGTACGGAAAAATTTTCCGATTTGGAAAATCCCCCCCCCCTAAGGGTGCAACAACACAGTCAAGCTTATATGATAGCATTTTTCACCGACGTTTTGTTTACCGACATGAATGGGGATTCATATTCCCTCATGCCATTAGTATTTTTAGAAAATATGGAAAATTTGCACGAGTGGGCATTTGGGAGTGCATTTCTCGGTTATCTGTATCGAGAGCTATGCAAAAGTACCGGTTCAAGTTGGAAAAATATGGGGGGTTGCGTGTTATAATTACAATTATAGGCATGGATGCATTTTTCTTCTCTTCAGCCGGATGTTATGATGACCCCTGAAAGATTGAATATGTACGAAAATCTGGATTATAACGATATGGTTGGAATGTTGTTCATTGGTGCAACTAGGAAAGACGATTGGGCGAACACTCATTTGTTGTCACGTCGGGACTTGTTCGACAGTCAACCAGCAGATGAGGTGGATTGGGCACCTTACGAAGAATTCCGCCCGAGACTGCCACCCATTTGTCGTGAACAAAGAAAACCCTGCTTACTCTCTTTTGTCGTTGATTTATATGTGGATTGTGGAGCGTGTTCGCCCTCTGAGGGTGATGCGACAGTTCGGATACCGGCAGAAAATCCCCCCCCACAAAAAAAGAGGCACCCACATATGACGAAGAGTTGCATGACAAGGCCGCGGAGATAATTGGCCAGAGATTCACGAGAAGTGGATTTATCTATGGGAGAGCAAATGGCTACGAGCCCGGCAGAATAGCCCGCCGCCGTACAATCCCAGCAGAAATGACGCATACTTGAGGTGGTATTATAATGCGTCTGATCCGATAGTGCAATCTCAAGTTCCGCACGGTTTGAGAACTTACCGCCCTATTGTTCCGGATAAAAGAGCCGGTTTAAATATTTTGTATATAATATTTTTCTTAATATTTTCCATAATATTTTAAGTTAAAAATAATAAATATTTTTTAAAGGCAAAAAGCATGATGGAGGGAGCTAGCATAGGATTCAAAATGTTCAGAGAAATTGGTTCCATGGATCTAGCAGACATAAAAACCGGCATAAAGAAGTGGTTGGGATGCACGAATATGTCATTTGAGAAGCTGAATGAATTTAGCGGGGGAGATGAATGAGATGTACTGAATACGGCAGTGGGAGGAGAAGAAGGAGGAGAAGAGAGAGGTGGAGAAGACGTCAGTCAACTCACACAGACTCAGACTCCTCAGATAATGACTCGAGCGGCCCGGAAGAGGATAGCAGCCGAGAGACGTTAGGGTTTATTATGTTTATTATTAAGATATTTTAAATCGTGTTAGGGTTTATTATGCTTATATTTGGATATGTCTGTTCATTATGATTGTTACTTAGATATTTTAAATTATTTAGGGTTAAATTTTTTTTTAGGGTTTTACAAGGCTGTTCCGCCACTACTATTGGCGGAACAAGTGAAATTTCAGCTGTTCCGCTTGGCGGAACAAGTTGATATTTTTTGACTTTTTGCAATCAGGGGAAAAAAATAATTTCGCTTGTTCCGCCACTACTAGTGGCGGAACAGGTCCAAATTTTCAGTTTTTTTCATTTTTTTTTTCCCGTTTTGACAACAGAATAGCCAAGAATCAAACATCAAAAATAAAATTATTAAATAAAACAACGAGAAACTATAAGTTATTAAAAAAATTATAACAAACTACAAGTTCCTAAATAAAATAAAATAAATTAAATTAAGATCCAGTGTATTGGTCTCCACCTCTTCGAGTGCACGTTGGTTTAGTGTGTCCGGGTAATTTGCA
Organism: Juncus inflexus; assembly: GCA_024447665.1. NCBI lineage: Eukaryota > Viridiplantae > Streptophyta > Magnoliopsida > Poales > Juncaceae > Juncus > Juncus inflexus. The sequence continues at coordinate 2,420,969 of JAJHPC010000003.1, forward strand.
AACGCTGCAATTATTTCGACGACTCTCTTTGTTCATGGTGTCCATACTATTGTGGAATCGTTTCCCTTGTCTTCTACCACGCTTCATTCTTCCGTTCGTGTTTTTCCTTACAAATTTATCACCAGGAACCAATGTAATATTGTAAACTTCATTTCGTGGCACCCAATGAGCTTTGTCCTTTATAGGATAGAAACTCATTTCGTATGTTCGTCTCAGATTATCCAATGAATAACATAATGAAATGCCCGTTCGATACCCTTTTGTGCATGCAAACTGCTATGGTGTGTGAACACGGGTAATGATAAATCTGGGGTTTCTGGCACCTGCAATTACCTGATAGATTCCTCTGTTAAAATTATAACAAGTGACTGTATGTGAAGCAGCTTTATTGGTCCGTTTCTCCAATTTTGCCCTCAAATCAGTATCCGGCCACCTATTTTGCGTGTTAGTAGCATTCTCTCCATATTTCACATGATAAGCATTGAGTTTATAAAAAGTCGCCATCACAATTGCTGTAACGGGCAGCTTTCTTATTCCTAAGAAAACAAAATTCATTATTTCGGCATTATTACTAGTGGTTTCACCCCACCGACAACCTCCCTCATCGTACGCCAAAGCCCATTTATTTTTCTCCAATTGCGCTAATCACTTCTTTGCCTCTTTTTTACTTAGCCTCTCAATTTTTTCCCACATTTTTTTAAATTTATTTTTGTTGTGTGCTCGAACTAATGGTGTTAGCAACTGAGATACTGCTTTGTTATTTATGTGGCTACTCAAATTTGCTTCCAAATTATGCGAGCAATAACGATGATACCCATAAGGTTCCTTCCATTTTTCACCCCTCATTGCATTTATTATTCCCGCGTGTCTATCCGAAATAATACATAAACCATTGAGATTGCCAAGTACATTATCCAAACACTTACAAAACCACTCCCACGTCTCATTTTTCTCCCTCTCAACCAAAGCAAAAGCTATAGGAAATAACTGATCATTTGGGTCTTTAGCGATTGCCGTCAGTAAGGTTCCTTGATATTTTCCGGTCAGAAATGTACCATCTACTGTTAAAACAGGTTTGTAAAATTTAAAACCATAAAGTGATGGACCAAATGCCCAAAATAGTCCTTCAAATTCGGTCCCACAATATATCTCTCTTTGTCTAAACTAGCGACTTCAATTTCTCGGTGCCACATCACACTATATAATTTAATAGCCGATTGTAACTCTGATTTTGTTTCAAATTTCTAACCCTTATACAACATTCCATCCCCTTTATGCATACTACTTCCCGATATAACATCATTTCTCGCAAATTTCCACATTGAAGTATCTTCGAACTCTGCCACCGGCGGATCACCGAAAGTCCCCACACTAACCATCTGACCTTCTTCCGTATAAATAAATCCCGTCTGATGGTTCATTCCCTCCCTTTCTGCTTCGCCATCTCCATATATTTCTTCTTCGTCTTCTAGACCCATTTCTGGTTCCTCATCTAATTCATTTTCATCATCTTCATCTTCTAATACCCTTCTATCAAATATCGGCAAATCGCCCTCGTAATCTTCATTATTCATTTCATTATTTACGGGTTCTAATCTCTCATTCTCATCCGCATTTGTAACTATAGTTGTTTTACTACTAGTTCCTATATGAGATTCTTTACTTGGTTGTCGATCAACATATATTTCTAATTCCATACCAACACTTTTGACGTGCTCAGCAAATTGAATCAGTTGGCTGTCATTGGTAATTCTCACTGCTCTAAAATGCCATTCGTCGCCACTAAGATAAGGATATTTACCTCGAATTAAAAGCGTATCATTAAATGACCAACCAATATTTTCACAAATTTCATAATACAATTGTACATAATTTCTATTTATAGCTGTACTTTCTGGTAGAACAACCGGCTCATATGGATCGTAACTGCAGCCATTCGGTTTTTGAATAATCCGACCGTCGTAATATAAAAATATTGCGAGTTATGTGCCATCCTCTTTCAAATATCTATTATTTCTTTCTTCTCTCTAATTGCAATAATATTTTAACAACTCAAATTACTAAATAATAAAAAAATACAAACCATAAACCCTAAATTTCAATCAATTATTCCAAACAAATTGATTCAAACAAATCAATCAAATCAACCTAATTTCAATCAATTCAAACATATTTCACTCTAATTTCAATCAATTCAAACATATTTCACCCTAATTTCAATCAATTCAAAAATAATACCAACACCAATTTCTAAATTTAAACTCAAAATAAAACCAAATCAATTACCTTTCTCTTTTTCTTCCTCTTATTTCCTCTTTTCTCCTTTAATCTCCACCAATTTTTGGTTTTTTTAGCAAGATTTACGCCCAAAAATCGCCCCAAAATTCCTTCTTCTCGACCGGTCGGGTTTAATGGGTTTTAACGGATTGAAATGAGGGGTCCGTTTATATATATATATATATATATATATATATATATATATATATATATATATATATATATATATATATATATATATATATATATGTCTGTTCCGCCATTGGTAGTGGCGAAATAGGTTATTATTTTTTGCATTCCTCCAGTCAGTGGGAAAAAATTTATTTTCACCTGTTCCGTCACTAGTAGTGGCAGAACAGGTAAGATTTTACCTGTTCCGCCAATAGTAGTGGCGGAACAGGATATTATTTTCTGCGTATCTTCGGTCAGGGAAAAAAATTATTTTGGTCTGTTCCACCACTAGGCTAATTCTTAAAAAAAATTGGTTAATTAGTCATCTGGTAGATCTTTTTAACTGTTAATTGGTTAAAAAATATTGGGCTTGTTCCGCCACTAGTAGTGGCGGAACACTATTTTTTCTACTAATTAATCATGTTTAGTCAGCCAAATGGGATATTTTTGCAAAAAATACAAAATCATTTGTTCCGCCACTACTAGTGGCGGAATAGAATGTGTTCCGCCACTAGTAGTGACGAAAATGGTAGATATTTCATTATTTTCAAACTAATGGCAACTGTTGAATTTTTTTTTAATGATATTTAAAAAAAAAGTAAAAAAAAAGAGTATTGATTATTAATTCATGCTACGTTGTGATAAAATGGGCTATAGTTTTGAAGAAGACGAGCTTCTCGTGTCGTCTCATCTCAGCAGAATAGATCTATAAATACGCATTTATCTCTCACCCGACGGAGAATAGGCCTAACCCTAACCCTAACCCTAACTCAGAAAGAAGAGCGGAGATGAAAGAGAGAACGAGAGGCACGGAGACAACATCGCCTGGTCATCGTCTGGAAACAACACCAGATGGTCGTCGTGGGGGGAAAGAGATAGTGAGAATCAACAGCCCACCCTGTCCCGCTTTGGTTATTTCCTTCTCCTTCTTTTTATTCATTCTTATTTTTGAATTATCTGTGATTTGGTCTTTGAACCGACAATTTCTGTTGGCAAATTATGTCATTTGCAACTGTAGAGAGTAAAGGGGGGGTAGTCTATTAGGGACAGCTGTTCAAATCAAGTTGGATGTGAATTCTTACTTTCTGGCTACAAGATAACTGAATCAATATAATATTATGACCCTATGTAATTTGAAATTTTTGTATTGACAGTTATTAGAGATTGAGAGAGGATGGCCTAACCCTAACCCTAACCCTAACTCAGAAAGAAGAGCGGAGATGACAAGATTGAGATTACCTCTGCGAAAAAGCAGAGGATGGAATTGCATGCAGGCGACGGCGTCGACGCCGACTCGTCATCCCTGGCGGAAAGAGAGCGCGAACGAGATAGTCACGGAGACGACACGGGCTGGTCGTCGTTCAGGGAAAGGGAGTGCGAGAGGCAAGGAGGCGAGCGCGGCTGAATTGGTTATTTCCTTCTCCTTTTTATTCATTTTGATTTTTGAATTATCTGTGGTTCGATTTTTGAACCGACAATTTCCATGGGCAAATTATGTCATTTGCAACTGTAGAGAGTAAAAGAAGGGGTAGTCTATTAGGGACAACTGTTCAAATCAAGTTGAATGTGAGTTTTTACAAGATAAATAAATAAATCAATGAGTTAATATAATATTATGGCCTTATGTAATTTGAAATTTTTGTATTAACAGTTATTAGAGATGGAGAGAGGCAGGCAGGCGGGTGATGTTGTTTCGGGGGGCATGGTTGTTTACTATCCGATGATAATTAAATTGCCAGCAAATGGTGAGTATAGAAAAATGAACCCTCTCTTTCAAGGGAAGACGATCCAGATAATTGGAGGATCCTCACTTGTTGATGTTAGTTCCTTCTCCTTCTTGTAGTCTACCAGGGACAGCTGTTCAAATTAAGTTGAATGTGAATTTTTATTTTGTAGCTACAAGATAAATAAAGAAATATAATATAATAACCCTATGTAATTTATTGAAATTTTGTATTAACAGATATTAGGGGTGCGTATTACATGAAGAGGGAGAAATGAGATCTACGGCGCCATAACAGCTTATTTTGCTTTGATAGAAGGTAATGCTTTTCAGTCGATCTCTCGACAGTCCTCAAATTGTCCATGACAAGGTACTGCCCATTATTCCTCCCTTTGTTTATTTATTGATGTATTTGTTTTTTGAATTTTATCTCTGAGCAATTTCATTTCACCAATAAGCAGGATTGGCTCGAACTGACTCGACCGCCGTGTGGTATGCCTGGGACGGGGCCTTTACAGATCATGGCCACAATATGTGTAGGTAGAGATGAAAGAGTCGATATGAGTGTATATTGGAGTCCCTTGGTGGATTTGTTTGACGAGGTCTACAAAGTGAAGCGACGCGGCAGCGGAGGAAGTTTGTTCGAAGTAAGATATGTGGTTTATAAGTCGGCCGTTGCGGCCTTCATTGAGATCACGTTCGAGCCCCGTTACACTGTCGAAATTTGTGGGCTTGTTACGGCGCATAATAATATGCATTCTCATGTGAAATCCTCATTGTTTTCCAAGGAATGGAGTCATGGGAAGCATCTGAGAGTGGAAGATGGCGAACAACAACTCCCACTGATGAAGTATGTAATACCCATGCCAATCTACAAAACTCCAACTCATGACATGGTGGGCCTGCAGTACAACGATGAAATAGATGATATAAATTCATATGACGGTTGTCTTCAGATTGATTTCAATCTCAGGAACAGCCGTGACCAGGGGATGATTGCCGAAGGGGATTTGAAGTTTCCTATTAAGAAATATGGGGAATGTATTGGCAAAGATTTATAGCATGTATGGAGTGATGCAAGCCAAGGTTTCTTTTGTGATGAACTCTTGAGGATTTATGACCCGTTCTCATCGTACAAGTGCTTTGTTATATATATATATATATATTTTTTTTTTTTTTTTTGAAGGCCCCAAATGAGGAATATTTTGTTATATGTTCTCTTGAGTGAGATACTAATTTGCTTTGTTATATGTTTTTTTTTGTAGGCCACAAGTGAGGAATATTTTGCTATATGTTCTCTTGAGTGAGATATGACGCGTTTGTTAAACATTATGAACTGTGACTTATTCTATTTTATTCTATGAATATGTAAATTATGAATTGAATGAACAGTTAAATTGTCATGGATGGATGAGTGCTTATGACTAGCTGGGGTTTTGGGATTTGATAAATCAAATTGAATAAAATTTGTTTGCAATTTTTGCGATTCTTTTATTTATAACATGCCTAATGACCTCTTCTGGTATCACATATCACTATTCTGCTTGGATATACAACACGCATCATTTTAGATACGTGTTTCAAGAAAAGTATTAGCCAATATGATTTAATATAATTTTCAACATATGGACCCAACTAATACATAGGAATAAAAGCCAAAAGCTAACTATATCAGTTTGGGATTGACCCAGTTATTAAGGCATTGACCCAGTTATTAAGGCAAAAATGACAGAGGTGTTCTTTTATGTTTTAGCAAGATAAAGATGGAGGTGCTGGGGAAGAAAAACCTTCATAGTGAAGACGGTGTCAAAAATGTAACTTTAACATAGTAGGGTATATATAAGCGTAAATTAAATTTTAGAAGGGGTAAATATAATATATTTTAACATAGTAAGTGCAAATATGATATTTTGAAGTTTTGGAAGGGTAAATATGTAATTTCCCTTATTTTTTCTGTCTAAGTGAAAGACTAAATGTGCACTATTTAAAAAGTATAGTACAGGGACTAGAATTACCAAACGCAAAGTACATGGACCAACGGTGCATTTATCTCTCTAAAAAAGTTGTGCAGATCAAGGATTTTAATATTTTAGGTGTTTGATTTTTGCTGTTAAATCCTGAAATTAATCCTATTGAATTTATACAATGGTGTAACTAATTCTGTTAAAGAGGTTGATATTTCATTTAATAATCTTCTGTAACTAATTCTATTTTTAATATAATGGTTTTAGATTGATTATTCAAATTCAAATACTAAATATACAACTCTTCCTTTCTTCTGAAAACCAACACTATGAACAACAAGATTATATCCTAATCTAACACCGTTAAATACAACTCAACAGGACATGCACACACTTATTTTTTCAACAATAGAGGGTCTTGTTCACAATTTTCAACCATGCAGGGACTATTTCGCTAACTTGAACTCAAAGTTTAATATAATAATCTTCTCAAACTAGTTCTAATTTCAACACAACGGTTTCAGATAAATTCATTTGAACTTAGATACTAAATACGTAAGTCTATCTCCGTTCTAACTCCTAACCTTTCAGTAAGTAAACAACACCGTTACCCATCCTTCCATTTTTCCAACAATACCTCGTCTCTTTTTAGCAATTCTCAACATTCCAGGGTCTTTTCTGCAAAATTGACTTGAGTTCTTTGAATATGACAGTTTCAGATGAATACATTTATTCAGATACTAAACACATAAATCCATCCTTATCCTAACTCCTAATCCTTCAGTAGATAAAAAACACCGTCACCCTTCCTTCACATTTCCCACAATACAGTCTCTTTTTTGCAATTCTCAACAATCCAACGTCTATTCTGCAAAATTGACATCAACTTTTTCATACAACAGGGGCCTAGGATGGTGTGGGACGTGTTCAGGCTGGCGAAGGAGAACACGCTGGCAATCATATTCATCGACGAGGTGGATGCGATTGCCACCGCTCATTTTGATGCGCAGACTGGTGCGGATCGTGAGGTCCAGCGTATCCTCATGGAGCTCCTCCAAACTGCGCTTTGTTTTGATTTTTGTTGTTGTTTTGATTTGTTTATTCGATTGTAAGGAGGACCTGAGTTATGCATAAATTGTGAAAGAGGCCCTAATTTATTGGAATTTGCCAAAACACCCTCTGTTATTTAACTGTTGAGAGGGTAGTCGTATGCAAATTTGCAAAAAAAAAACAACACATACATTATGCCAAAATGGCAAACAAGCCCATGAATTATTGGAAATTGTGAAAAAAAATACTCTATTTTTCATCCATGAATTTAACTTCTGAATGGTTTGGATATCTTTTGGTCTACTCGAGTGTTGTTTTCATGTGTGACATATGTGCTCCATGTAACCATTTTTCGTGCGTAGTGTTGTCATATTCTCTAGTTGTTTTTATGAAAGTTAGTGTATGGTTTTTTTCTACTCAGTACACCTTTTACATGCCTAATATATCATTTTTTCTTTCGTTCCTTGAATAGTAAGTATGCCTTTTTTCTACTGATTTTCCATTTTTCATGCATAATAGATCATTTTTTAGTTATTTTCTTGAATTGTCAGTCTATGCTTTCTCTACTCAATATGCCACTTATATGACTAATATATTATTTTTTACTTGTTTTCTTGAATAGTAAGTAGATGTTTTTTACGCAGTATACCATTTTTCATGAATAATATTATCATTGTGTACTTATTTTTTCTAAATTATATGCTTTTTCTTCTCAATATACCGTTTTTCATGCATAACATATCATTGTTTACTTTTTTTTTATTAATGCAGGTTTGCACGCTAAGATGAATCTACGTGATGAGGTTGACTTGGAAGATTACGTTTCTCGACCCGACAAAATCAGCGCTGCTGATATAAGCAACTTCATATATAATAACAACATTATCATTATTATTCATACAATCATATATTGAATTTAATGACAAATATAGTAGATTACTGCAATAGGTCAAGAGGCTGGGAAGCACGCGGTACGGAAGGATCGATAGATGATTCTGCGCAAGGATTTTGGGAAGGGGTACCGTATGAATGTTAAGAAGCCCGAAACGGACTTTGATTTTTATAAATAAGTTTAAGTTTAGTGGTGTGATAATTTGGGTTTGTTAATCTAGTTAACCGAAATCTATGTAAGTTTTTTTTAAGTTTAGCATTTCTGAATTATATATGCTTTATTTTTTTATTGAGCTCTTTTTTCCCCCTTTTTATTGTGTTTGTTTATGAAAAATATTAATGTTTTGAAGTAGCTATTTTCTTTTGTTATGGGTTGCTCGACTGAAGTTTATATACACATCCAGAAACACAAGTATAGAACTATAGATACATAAAAGATTACTTTCTGATACAAAACAATGAGTATAAAAAGTTAATTCATTTAAGCCCATTGGAGCCTAATACATGTTACACTGACCGTATTCTCTTGTTAGCTAGTACTTCAACAGATGCAGCCTAACGAGCAACCTGCACAAAATGATAAAATTTTCTTGTATAAATTTATAAAAATATATCTTTTGAGTGTTAAGAAATCCTTGATGCCCGGAACATATTCTGTTGTGTCTGTCAATATTTATAGGTGGCAATCTGTTGGGTGAGATTCGGGTCAGATTAACTTGGTTGTGACTCATTCAGGTCACGGACCGTTCAGATTGCAGGCTATTAGGTTGTCGGATTGTACGGGTTTTTCAGCTTTTGGATTGTTCTTGTTCGGGTCATTTCAGATTTTGGGTTACGGATTGTTCGAGTTTCGGATAATTCGGTTGGAAGCTTCTTGCGGATAACCGCAGAGACATTCTCACTCATTGTCACCCTCTCATGATCATTTAGCTTTCTCTTATTCGTACATAAGTCCTTGAGAAATTTCGCATAACGAGGGACTTGACGAATGACCTCTAGTAATAGAATGTTCACTTCCACCTTCTTTAAAACCTCTAGTATATCTTTCTCTGTCTCATCCTTTTTTGTGTTAACTGCTAAACGGCTAGGAAAAAGAACTCTGGTTAATAAGGCGGGATTTCTTTGGGCTTTTCTTTCGTCTTCTCTAATTCCGGTTTAATCACTACGATCTCTCATTCACCTTTTGTGTTTCCTTTGCTCCCTTCTATTTCTTTCCCACTTCTTAGGATGATAACACATGCATTATTATGGAGATTTAAGTTTACCACATATTATATTAGATTTATCATGTCATGCCAACCCATAATAAACTTGTAGTCTTTATATAGAAAAATGAATTTTAAGTTTATCACATATTGCATTAGATTCATCATTTCATACTAACTCATGATAATATGATCATATATAAGAAAATGAGCTTTAAATCTATTACATATTGTATTATATTCACCATCATAATAAATTTGTTTTGATTTATTACATATTATATTAAATTTATCATATTATGCCATATCATCAAGGAATTAGAGGGAAAGAATAGATGGAAGACTATAATTTTTCAATGGACTACCCAACTTATCCCCTTATCTTTATTTCCTTTCCACAAAAAGTCCCTTCTGTTTTATCTCCGCAGAAAATCACTATTTATAATTCCCCATGTTCCACTTTTACCGCAAAGAAAATTTGCAAATGAAGAGAAGTAAATCACTATTTCTCTTCAATTTGATATTTGTTTCTTTGTTAATTTATGTAGGATTTGGTCCCATGCCATGTGTTTATTTACAAAAGTGTGCAAATAATACTACGGAAAGGCAAAGTGAGTACGAATCTAATTTAGCTTGAGTACTATTCATGGCTTGTATGTTTGTGAATATTATAATACTCATTTTGGTCCCATAATTTTGGTTAATTAGGTTAGATATTTTTATATATTTGGAGCATTTAACTAAAATATTGTAAAAGAAAATATAATTGAGCAAGAGCAATGTCAGCTTCATTTTTAGAGAGTTTAGAACTTTTTTTAACCTTCAAAAGAATATCATATGAAATTTCTAAACAAGGTGGTAGGTAAGGTATGTATGTTGTATCTTTGAACATGTGATTTGTTCATAATAAATATTTGATAGCTCATTGTACCGCTGCTCAATTTATGAGAAGGAAAGTATCCACCAAGTACAATATAATCTCTAAGTTTGACACTTTACTAATCTTGTTGTCTGTTTCATTACCACAAATATCTCCATCTACCAGTAGCTGAGCGTAGTACAGTAGACTGACTATTACTTACCAATCAACAATCACAGATCCAATATATAGCGTCTCTCTCTCACTCACTCAAATCACTAGCTCACTCACACACACTGACACGAACAAAAATATCTACACAAGCAAGAAATGACAATAGAGCTGAGAGAGAGCTACGATGGAAGAATCACACCTTATGTTATATTCTCCTGCATTATTGCCGCCACTGGAGGCCTCCTGTTCGGCTATGATCTTGGCATTTCCGGTATTAAATTTCATACACAATCTTTCATGTCACTCAAGGCGGAGTTACATCAACGGAGACTTTCTTAAACCATTTTTTTCCTACACTTCTAAAACAAATGTCCAACCATTCAACAACAAGCAATTATTGTGAGTTCAACAGCCAGCCGCTGACGCTTTTCACATCGTCTCTCTTTCTGGCCGGCCTTCTGGCCACCTTTCCGGCTGCTTGGGTCACAAGAAACGTAGGTCGGCGCGCCTCCATGCTGATAGGTGGCACCGCGTTTCTGGTCGGAGCCATTATTGGTGGATTTGCATTTAATATTGGAATGCTGATTGCAGGCCGTGTTCTTCTTGGAGTTGGTGTTGGTTTTGCCAATCAGGTAAGGAAAATTATACTTGCTCTCCTAGATTTTTTACCTTTTTTTGTACTTCCTTGCTATTAAGTGAAATGCAGTGCCCTGTTAAACGGAACTGTTTGTGATCATAAGTGATTTTCATTCTTTTCAGTTACCACCACAAACAACTCGTTTCAAAGGTCATGGTTATTGTTGTTTACCACCACAACTCGTTTCAATAATTTCAATTTTATTTATTTATTTATTTATCAATCAGGCGGTTCCATTATACCTTTCTGAAATGGCTCCTCCAAAATATCGCGGTGCAATCAACAACGGATTTGAAGTATGTGTAGGCCTCGGAGTGCTTATCGCAAATCTCATAAACTACAGGACACAAAAGCTCCAGTCAAACAAAGGCTGGCGACTCTCACTCATCCTCGCCACGATTCCCGCTTTGATTCTTTCTCTAGGAGCTCTCTTCATACCCGAAACACCAAACAGCATAATCCAACGGACCAAAAGTAAAGAAAAAGCAAGAAAAAAACTTCAAAAAATGTGCGGGGCCCAAAATGTTGAAGAGGAACTCAATGGTATTATTGCTGCTGGTAGTACAACATCCAACAATTCTCACTCAATTTTTCAAAGCAAGCATAGGCCGCAAGTAATAATGTCGGCTTTCATAGCCTTCTTTCAGCAAGCAACGGGAATCAATGTAATAACTTTTTATTCTCCAGTTATATTCCGCATAAAAGGACTCGGAGAGAGCTCCTCTCTCCTTTCGACTCTAATCACTGGCATAATTGGTATCATTTCGATATTTATCGCGATGGTTTTAGTAGATAAATTAGGTAGGCGTACTTTATTCATTGTTGGAGGCGTGCTAATGTATGTAACGCATATTTTGGTAGGAATTATATTAGTGATTCAACTCGGTGACTATGGAGGCATAAGTGAAGGATATGCATACGTTGTTTTAGTATTGATATGTATATACGTTGGAGGATTCGGTATTTCTTAGGGACCGCTTGGCTGGCTGGTCCCTAGCGAGATATTGCCACTTGAAATTCGCTCATCCGGTCAAAGTTTGGTTGTAGCGGTCGGTTTATTTTTCGCGTTTCTTCTGGCGCAGGTGTTGCTTTCTTTGTTGTGATATGAAATCCGGCTGTTTTTCTTTTTCGGAGGGTGGGTTATGGTAATGACAGTATTTGTGATTGTTTTGTTGCCCAAGACAAAGGGCTTGCCGATTGAGAAGGTTTGGAGGGAGCATTGGTTTTGGAAGAATTGGACAAATGGAGAAGAGGGGGTAAAAGAGATTGATGTGGCTACACTGTGAAAGATTTGGGTTTTTCTAAGGTTTTGGTTTCGGAGTGTTTGCTTGTGTAATTAATGGATTGAAGAAAATTTGATGTGTGAAATGTGAATGGCTGGATGATGAATCTATGATGTTTAATTAAATTTGTATTTTTTTCGGAGAAATTTTAGGAAATATTAGGAAAAAAGAAATCTGAATTTCTAACTGTATTTTTAATCCACATAAATGCATTGTTTTACATTGTTTAGGTATTATTTAGATCTTAAAAGATGGATTAATTAGGCAGTCTTCTGAAAATTATATATATATAGAGTCCGTCTAGAAAACTAATGTTAGTACAAAGCGTTTGATACTAACGATTTTTGGACCGTTTGATCTGCTTTAATTTTATCATCATAGAAATTAATACAAATTTCAAATCAAATACAAACAATAATAATTCATAAAACTTTCTAATCAAAATGCATACTAACATTATTCATACAATTTAATCAAATCGCATTCATATATATCCATTACAAATTAATGAACCCACATGATCCATATAAATAAATTTCAAACTAAAATTCATATAAAATTTAAATTTACAAAAATACTTCAATCTCTAAATTCAATCAAAACATGCCAACAATTTCTTCTCAAACCCCTGTTTTTTTTATTATATGAAAATAAGAGAGTTTTTGGAAGAGAAGAAATTAGAATATCGAAGGAAATTTCTATAATCGGAAAAGCACTTCCATTTATGCGATTATTTTCTTTGTGGTTTAAGGTTTATTTTCTTTTTAGATGTGAGAGAGAATTACTAAATATATTGATCAAATGGCTACACACAAATTAAAGTAGATTCAAAGGTCTACAAATTGTTAGTACAACTCTTTGATAATAATATTAGCTTATTAGCAAAACTCTCTCCCTCTCTCTATATATATATATAGTTTAGAGAAGCTGAAAATATGAGAAGAGACCAGGGGTAATTAGAAAATTTCCCATTAACAATATCTTGTAGTATAGGCTAAATAGCATATTTTGTACAATAAGTTTTTAATTTTAGAGTCCAATGTATTCTGGTTCTCTGTTGTAACACTCCCTCTGAAATATTCTATACAGCCATAAATGAAATGACAATATGTTCTATTATAATTAAAATAATTTATGAATGATAGCTATTACACAATTTTGATATATAACAATACTTACTTCGAGATCTAATAATATAAAAAATTAGTACAGAATATTGTTAACTAAAAGAACCATCTTTTGTTAATTTCATAATAATTATACATAACAATATTTAGTTAGAAATTAAATAATATTAAATTAGAGAAGAATATTGTTAATTAAAAGAATCATCTTATGTTTATTTCTACTTCTAAAGTATCAAGGATAAATTGGTCGTTTCATATAAGAAAAATACTAAAAATTCAAATTCCTAAATACTTAGATTTATACACCAAACAACAATTATAGTTATATATCATGATAATGCTTTTTTCATTAATCACGTTTTTGAGAATATTATTCCAACTGTAATATGACATTACCCGTGAACCAAACACACCCTTAATAATTTAAATCTGTCTTAATACTGAAGTTTTTAGCCTCCTTATTAGCTCCTTCCTGTTAAATGAAAAGTATTATCCTCCAGATTTGCCTCAAAAAAATGAAAAGTATTATATTTTTTATTCTTCATTTTGTAAAATAATAAATCAAGAGTTGCTCAATGGATGAAACTATTTTTTTCGCAACGAAAACTTCAAAAATTACGCAAAAATGGAAACATTTTAGTTATTTCACGAATGAAAATAACTAAAAAATATGGAATACCTGATGAGGTTTCTGTCGCAAGCTGAAGAAGAAATGAAGCCTTTATTCTCTTCTGCTCTTCTGAGAAGATACGGTATAACATGATCGACGGGGCCGAAAGGAAGGTACTTGTTGACTTGAAACTTGGCATTTCTAAGGCCGAGAGAAAGTCCATCCGCCATTCCCATTAGTTGTGCAAATTGTAGTTTATTGTCTTCTTTTCGTATTCCTAATTTTTCTGCCTTTATTGCAGCTAATTTTCCTGTTAATTAAGGGAAAATTGACACAAATTTTATTCCAATTGAAAAAAATTGTCAAATAAAATACAAAAGATTTAATCATTAATTGACGAGTAGAGGTTTAGTTTACTAACCATATCATGACAACTTGTTGCAATTTAATCTCTCTGCTCAAGACACCATATGTTGGACAGATTGCAATTTGTAATGTTAAAATCAAAAGAACTTAAATGTCTCAACTAGTAAGACTTTTGATGAATCAAATTAGATGCAGTCGATGATGGGTTGAAATGTTTTTGAGTTCAAATCATGTCGAGTGTAACAAAAAAATAATTTTGATCAATTTAATTTTTATTTCATATGATTATACCTGATTCAGCATTATGAGTTGCAAGTACAACGGCGCTGGATCCATCTCTAACCTTCTCAAGCAAGAAGGAAGCACACTCATTGTAACACCTATGTGTTTCTTCAATGCTTTCATGAATCGGTGAAGGGGCCCCCAAAGTAGAAGCAACTTTATTTTCCCTTGTCATATAGGCCCCTCTTACTAGCTTTATTCCAATACAAACCCCCTCCTTCTCGCCGTCATAAACTATCTTCTCAAGCCTTGCCTTTGCATCTCTCAAGTAGGCTTGAACCGTATTGTACACAATAGGGGAATCATACCGATCCCTATTGAATTCTAGTGCAACTAAGTATGTGAAATAGTCTATTGAGGGTTGCACCGATGCATATTCCGCATCGATTAGGAGCATTGAGTTTGATTTGGCGCATTTTGCACATAATTCCTTTAATCTTTGTTGGGCCAACTCAAACTCGTGTTGTTCTGAGTCAGTCAGGGGCTCTGGCTCTGATGCAGTGAGGTATAGAGGGCTCGAATCAGAAAGAATAGGGAGAGAATGAGTTCTCCAAGGGAGGTCGAACGAGGGGTTTTTGTGATTCCATCTCAATAAATCGCTGATTCGCTCGAGTAACTGAATCGGGCAGATGGCGGTGATCTTTACACAGATACTTGCCTATTTCAATAGAGATCTGCTTATTAGAGTAATAATAGAAATTGTCATGGCTTTCATAGGTGAAATTTGACTTTTTGTATTTTGAAGTGAAAGCTGTTGAAAGTTTTATATTTATTTGATGTATAAAATATATAAGTTGGAAATTAATAAAGATGGTATTGGACATGAAATTTTGATGTCAAAGTAATAAAATAATTAATAGTGGATTATTATTATTATAAATATTATTAGTAGTAGTAATAATGAAAGCGTGATCCTTCTTCCATATATTTGACATATGGAGACGTCAAAAAAATTTAATCCAAATATTTTTATTTTATAAGATGGACTCATGTGTTCCTCATTTATTTTCAAAAAAAAATCGGATTTCAAGTTTCAAACCCATATTGGTGGAGGTGGTGCGGTGCCTAACCACTTCTACTAGAGAACCCTTGGCTTTAATCCAAATTTCTTAAAATCTCTCTAACCAGAAAAGAAACGTTTAAAAGAATCATAAAAATTTAAAGGAAAATTTGAAAGCGCGACGGGTTTGAGCACAACCAAAATGTGACGGAATTTTATATATATACTGTTTTTTCGTTTTTCAATATACTATTTTTTCTATATACTATTTTTTTCTGTACTTTTCACAGTTTGGAATTCGTATATATATTTTTTTTCAACGTTTCGGTGTATACTCTTTCTAAGAAATGAATTATAATACTATTTATTATTTTATACATTGTTTATTGTCGCTATATATTGTTTTTTCACAAGCAAAAAATTATGCAATATCAGATCCCAAAGATTTTAAAAATACATGGGAATCTCTGAAATCAAGACATCATACAATTTGGAACCAGTAGTATGTGAACTTTCCTGACCGTTACTTCAATAACTAACAAATTACTATTTTGTTCAAAGCAATAGGCGGTTGCTTTCCAGCTTTAGGCTTTTGTAAAAAACAAAGTTTTCAATGTCATAACAACGACAAAAAGAGAAGAAAATGAAAAATGATACCGAAATATCTGTCCATACACTTGACCCAACTTATTGCAATTTTTATGCAAACCTTAAGGAAAGGAAAGCTGAAAATCACTCCAACTGCACTCATGAGATACTTCTAGTTGAGTTTCTGTCAAGTGACAGAGAAAGTATAAATTAGTTTGACTAGTTGATTGGATTGATCAAATTAACTTCTTTTATTATTAAAATATGTTCATCTTTATCTGAAACGCCAAATTAGAAGATTCAAAGTCGAACAGCAAAATCGTTCAAAAGAAAATCACTATCGTTCGAAACTTCAACCAGATTCCATCTCCCCCTCAAAGATTCCAAATAAAAATTAGCCAAATATTACCCTTTTCCGGGTCACCGCCAGAAAAATAAAAAGAAAAAAGATTTGAAGACGTGTCAACTTCTGAATCCATGCATAACTTTGACCCGTTTAAACTTCCACTAACATCCCTTAAGAATTCACCACCACGACTCCATGAACCCACATATTAGAACTAATAGAAACTAACAACTCGGTTTCAAAACCAACATCAAACAGTTAAAATAATAAAAAGATTAAACTAAAAAAAATAAGAAAGATACTCATTCTATATTTCAGTTTTAGAATTGATTATGTATCTGATTTTTAACTTCAAAAAATAATTATAATTGACTTACCGATGAAGGTGGAAGATCCGCCACCATATCAACCGTCCGTACAAACGCCTCCAAATTCCGTCCGGCTGCCTCACCATCTTCTACATCTTCCACTGAATAATCCAAGATCGATCTGAGCCCATGCTCCTCCCACATCCGCGTCACTGTCAATCTCGCCTCATCTGCCGTTTCGCCGGCGCAAAAATGCTTATACATTGTCGCCTTGACGGCTCCAAAAACCACGGCCCGGCTGAGCCGGTTGCCCATCACTCTCTCAGACTGCATCAGCATCTTGCCGAATTCGATGAGTGGATCAACCGACATGGCTTGCAAGTTGAGGAAAGATGTCAAAAGGGCATTGGTTCGAGCCGAAGAGAACAATCGCTCCGTGTCAGATAAGTCTAGGATGTCGTGAGGATCAGGGCCGGTTGATGGGTCGACGAGCTTTGTGGTTAGGTTGAATTGTGAGGACGTTAGAGATGAGAATGATTTGAGTTTGAGGAGATGTTTTGAGATTAGTTGTGAGGGGATTCGGGTTTTTGAAATTGCAGCCATGAGAGGAGTGGATGAAGAGAGGTTTTAAATTGTGAAGGGAAATTTTATGGGGAATTTGATGGTTTTATAAGTGATTTTGATATTTCTATACGAGTTTTCATGATGTAATTTGATATTTCAAGGTTATGTATTTGATTTGATGTGTTGATGGGGGTAATATATAAAATTTGCCCCAAAAACTAAACTAAAATGGGTAGGTTTTATTGGATTGATTTGAGTTTTTTGACTTTTGAAGGGTGGATGTGGAGCTTGCTTTGGGTAGAGAGAGCTGAGTCATGCATGACACGGTAAAGCAGCTTACGGACAGGATTAATGTTTATCGTGTATGGAAACAAACAAGTATGATTCGTGTAATAAATGGTGTTGTGAAAATTAGGCTCAACATAAAAAAAGGGAGAAGATATATTCAAAGAAAAAGGGGAAAGATATGGCCAATCTTAACCCCAGCTCATCACAATTTTCTTTCCACCGCTGATGATCACTGACGCAATTCAATATATTTTATTAATAGATTTATTGAATATATATTCTTAATACTAATACAATTTTTTACATGCCAATACAATTTTTTTGAATATCAATGTCTTTCTATATTTCAGCATATTTTATTACATCTTTACTGCTTTATTTTGAATAACAATATACATTATTACATATTTAATATATCATTTTTAATGTTAATATACATTTTACTATACTTTTGCATTTGACTTTTAATATTTGCAAAAATATTTAGCATGCGTTAGATAAACTAATTTCATGATATATTCATATATTTTTATTAGATAATGTAATATTTTATAACATTTTTTTTATGTTCAACCCATTTGAGTTGAGAGACTTTGCTAATATGTGTTATTGAGCTCATAATTTCTTGATATACATGCAAATGATTAAACTAATTAGGTTACAAGTCATTATAACACTTATTTAAGGAGATTAAATTTATTCTTTTAAAAGATACTTTTGTGACTTTGTCTATATATAATATTAATTTAATAAATAATTATTAGAATAGAGTTTGTCTATGTGATACGAGTTATTTTATATATATATATATATATATATATATATATATATATATATATATATATATATATATATATATATATTATAAAGAAATAAAAGCTAAAATTATAATTTTGTTGGCGCCAATTTAGTGAGATTTATTTATTATGAAAAAAAAATTCTCACTCCAGTTTAATAAAAAATTAAAATGTAGCCTTCGTAACGGGAACGTGTAACATATTTAAATCAAACACGCATACCAGACATTCAACTTTGTTATATTAAGGTAGAACATTCATTTCAAGCATTATTTTATCTCAATAATAAGTTCAAAATGAAGCATTCAGATCAAGCCATTTTTCTTTTAAAATAACCAAGACAATTTCACACACTACCTACAACTACAAGGCTACAAAACCTTACAATTAAGAAAAGGCAAACCGGAAACATCAAAATCATCGTGATCTTCATGATCAACTAATATTAAAATTACATTAAAATTATCGAAATAAAACATAACGGAAACGGATCAACTAATATCACCAGTTTCCATTTCAAAATGATTAACCAACCAAAATTTTATATATGACTATAGTTTCACATTATTTTTGTTTTCTTATATAAATTTCAGTATACAAAACCATATACGAATATATATGACTAATCCAGACACATATATATGACTATAATCCAGCACTGTGTCTGGATATAATCCAATTGGATGTATTGTTATCCACATCCAAATATATAAAAAAATAAATCCACCAGTCAGTCATATTAAGTTGCAGCATTCCACGGTTTTACCTAAAAAACCATTGAAATTCTAAAAACACAAATTTGCATACATCAATTCGATTCTATACTCACAAGAAATCAGCACAAATCATTCGAATAATTAATCAAATCCATCCTAATAATTTACCAAGTTACTTTCATAAAAACATCTTACCAACAACAACAACAACAACAACAAAGATTACAACTAACATCAGAAGTATAAATCGTTAAATCCCTTAAAAAACAACTCGACATCTAGCTCGTCCCCCTCAAATAATCCCCTACCTACACACACACTCCCTCTAAAAAACAACGGCCTACCGAGATTTTCACTCCGCCCCAAAAAACCTCTCAAGCCCACATCCAATCCTACTAATAATCATAATCAAAGAGGCGCCAAATATCTATCTCCATTCCCTAAACCCTAAACCCTCTACAAACACAACCATTTAATTGCACAATACGGGTTCTTATTAGGTTAAATAAATTCGGATTCATTAAGATCTCTTTATTTTGAATCTAACCGCGGGCCAGATCGATATCGATCCGGCCCGGTCGGTTTTCCATTTGGGCCGGCCGGTTGTCCATCGGTCTGGAACCCGGCCAGCCCACAACGACAGGTGGATTGTTCATGTTTGGACTGTTCATGTTTTGATTGTTCATGTTTTGATTCGAGACCGCCATTGTGTTTGGCCGGTTGGTTGTTTGGAACTCGGATTCCGTGCCGCCCGCTTCTTGGCTCTCGTCTTCTTTGCCCTTCGCTTTCGGACCAAGATACACGAAACTCCCTATTATCACCTGGTCACACAAAAATATATTTTTATTATTTTTCTCGGATTTTTTCTAATGTTAGTATGTACGAAATTGAGGCTGAATTGGGTGCAAAAGAGGTTAAATTGAATCTCACTGGCGGCACAAAAGCAAAATGCTACACAATGCGACCAAAAAGCACGACAACAGCATGACATGGTCTATAAGCAAAAATTACAACTGAGTATAGCCAACCAAATGAATAATATTTGTAGTATAGACTTTGTCATGTTGCTGTCATGCCTTTTTCGGCCACATTGTGTAGCATTTTTGACACAAAAGCACTGTCAAGCTCAAACTCATGCAAATAAACCCTAAAGACGAGTATAATCGAGGCTTGATTGCATCAAACGAATTACAAGCCAAGGCTTAACAACGCATCACATATTAATTTGTGACCCAACTGGGACTAAATTAGGTCAAACGATTTGAGAAAAGACACCTAGGCAGTAATTGAATTAAACTGACAAAATCGAGGCTTAATAGCACATCTTATTCCTAACTGCAACCCAATCGTGACTACAAATTAGGTCAAATGATTTGAGAAATACATGAATTAAACTGATAAAATCGAGGTCTTATTCCTAACTGCAACCCAATCGCGACTACAAATTAGGTCAAAAGATTTGAGATTTGAGATTTTGAGAGTTGAGAAGGATGGATACTTGGACGGTGGTGGCGGCGACGAGAGCTCCGGCGAGAGGGCCGCCAAAGACGTGGCCTTCTGGGGAGGAGACGGCGATGCTTAAATCCCCGGTGCGCGTGCGCGATCCGGCTTCTTCCATCATCATGTAAGATCCCGACATGTATATTATCTGGAAACGACCCTGTACAACAAAACATTTATTGATTTATTACAAGGGTGGGTTGTATTGTATGGATGGGTGAATAATAGTTGATCGATTCGTTGGTTCAATTTATGTTAGCACGATATGGTTGTTATAAAGTGTACATTTTTTGGTGCATTTCTTTGAAAGAATGCATCGTTACTTATTTGTCAAGAAATATGCCACGTCAATGCTTTTGAGAGGGTGGGGGACAAAAAAAAGTTGAGGGGCCAAAATGAGTTAATTCAGTAGTTGAGGGGGCAAAATTAAGACCTCTCGGATTATTTTTTATTTGTTAGAAGAGTGAGTTATATGGATGAATAATAGATTGATTGGATACTTTTTATTTGTTAGAAGAGTGGGTATGGAGTGATATTAATGATTGATTTTATATAAGGGAAACCAAGTGCTTGTGATTGTGTGTTCATGTACAAATCTGAAGAATGCTTAAAGTATCTCTTTTTGATTTTGGTCCTTGGAAAAGTTAGTAAATTGCATGTGGTATAAATGCAAACATGTAAAAAATGCATTAACAAGCCATAAATAAATGTCAGAAGGCCAACTACCAACAGGGGCTTATTTTCTAAAATTCTAAAAAAGTAAGAACATTTTCAAACAAAATAAAAGAACGGACTGTTTATCTTTTTTTGAAACTTCAGTAAAAGTGAATACGGTAAAAGGACTCACCTCGTAAGTGACATTCCCGCGGGAATTGGAAGGTTGGGAAAGAGTGAGTCGTGAGACGGCCCCGCTTGCTGACATCACACACACAGCTCGTGTAGCTTGTTGTGAGAACGACGCGATTTTCGCCGCAATATCCTGTAATAATTAAATAAATTTTTAAATTTAAATACTGGTTATTAAATCAGGTGAATGTCAATAGGAATAGTTGTTATTTAATCTTGGGTGGAGTTGGGTTTTGCACTTTTGCTTTTTTGGGGTTTTGATTTGGGATTAATTGTGTAGAAATTGAAGGTGAGTGGAAGAATTAGGGTAAATTTGAGGTTGGAGTGAGGTTGAATTGAGTAATTTGGAAATATATGGGGAAATCTATCTTAAATTAAAATTAAAATAGCCAATAAAGGACTAAATATGCTTAAAATAGTTAGTAAAGTTCAAAGAGAGGCTAGCACATATAAAGATTTAAAAATTCGGTGGTAACTCTCGATGGTAGATTTCAATTCAGCACACAAAAAAAAATAAAAAAATATATAACAAAGCAATAAATGAGATTTTTCGTTAATGTAAAAAATCTAAAATTCATCTGCTTTTTAAACAGTATTTGCATTTATAAAGACGTTATAACTACAAGATTTAAGACATCAAAGGTGACTTATTTTTCTCCAGTTTGAAATCATAAATTTTAAAATTCCTGATTTGTAGCTTTTAAAGCAAATAATATAAAAGATATCAAACGCTTCATGGTGTAAGATTATTATCACATAACAGAAGAAAGAAAATTAAAATAAAAAACTCATAAGTTGTAAAATATTGCACAAAATGTTAACGCAAATTATATTCTTGAATTAAACATTAAAAAAACAAAATATTGCACAAAAAAACATTCCAATTGTAAAATAATGAAAAAACTTCATCTTTATCTCAAAAAATAAAAATAAAAAGATTAAAAAAGAAATATACCTCTCCTTCTTCAATCTTAAGTACATGTGGAGTAAACCCTCTACCAGCTGTAGAAACCGCCCATTCCCCTTTTATAATAAAATAAATTAAATTCGTAATTCATTTATCCATAAACTTGAAGGAAAAAAGTAAAATGAAAGTACATGAATACTAAAATAAACGGCATGTCAAATGCAGATTTTTAGCAAATTTAAGTCATTAGTAAACTCAAAGGTCCAAAACCCTAACCCTAACCCTAGCCCCTTTTCTCTGTATCTCCTCCTCGTCAGAAAACCCTAACCCTATATGCAACATGCAACCCAACTTACATTACATCATGAAGTAAAACTATGTATCATCATTAAATTAAGCCCAATACAATGCATCATAACAATCCAATTAAATTACTTTGAACCAGGACATAAATGCCCTTGGTTTAACCCCATAAATTTTACTACAATTTCCCCAAAAGTTCACAACTTTACAAAGCGAAATTCACCAAAAATCATTACCAGCACAAATGCACCAAAAATATCTACTTCAATCAACACAACCAAGCTTACCAAGCAATGCTAATCTCTGAATTTTGCCGGAACCAGGCGGCCTTCCTCTGCCCCTCTTCTGACTCTGATCCACCAAGCTCCACCCAGAGCCCGAACCAGATCCAGGTGTCAAGCCCCTATTGGACGGCGGCGACCCGCCTGACCCGTCCGGCCCGTACTTCCTCGGCCTGCCTCTCTTCTTCTTCTCGCTCTCTCTCGTCCCACCGCCACCATCAGTCGACCCATCTCCGTGAGACTGAGAAACCACCATCTCACGGCCAACCACCATCTGTCCAGGCTGAGGAGCTTCCATGTGGAAGCTCGAGCCGAACGGGCCGCTTCCTATCCCGATTCCCGTATCCGGCACCATGGACCGGATCGCGGATTGTGGGGTCCGTAAGCCCATCTGCCCAGGCGATTGGGAAGTCGGGCCAGGTCCGGCCATGGCTCGCTGGTGGTAGTACGAGCTCGGAGCTGACATTTCGGCGAAAGAACCTCTCTTTGTTGGGTGGGAGTGGTAAAACCCTAGATCAGCGTTTTGGGTTTGTTTCAATGGCGGTTTAGAGAGGTCTCAGTGGGAGTAAACTGCAGACTGAGATCACTAATCAGTAGCTTTCGCATTGCAGCTTTCCTCAGTGTAAGAAGCTCGAAAAGTAAACACTCAATCAAAAATTAGGGAAAACCAAAAAGGGGGGAAATGGTAAAATGGCACTAAACTCGAAGTACTCGTACTCTTTTGTGGTGGGATTGCAAAATGAAAGAGAAAAAGAGAGAGAAGGATTGGATTGATTTGAGAAAAGAGGGAAAATGGGGGCCGAAAAGGGTAGGAAATAGAATAGAATAGAATAGATTGGAGAGAAATAAAGAAAGAGGGGAAGTCAAAAGAGCAGAGAGCACGAGGAAGAAAGGCAGAAGAGTGAGTACTGTACACTGAGAGATATACGCTCATTATTATTGGATTAGATTAAATTAGATCAGTAGAGTATATAATCCAAATCTTGTATTTCCTTCACTAGATATACATACTATTATTATACTATACTATATTATACTATCATTATTGGATTAGATTAGAGTATATACTCATGCTATATACAGGAGTGGAGGATACGCTGATTATTGGATTAGATTAGAGTATATATTTCAAAACTCGTATTTTCTTCGCTAGATATACTGTTAATACTATATTATGTTATACTATACTATATACCGGAGTGGAGGATACGCTGATTATTGGATTAGAGTGGATAATCAAAAACTCGTACTATTATACTATACTATACAGGAATATTTTAGACTTTTGTAATTTTTGCGAGAATAAGTCTTATAAAATTATTAATAATTGTTTTCTGAACAGGAGTTGCAAAAAATGGTAATTTAAATGCAGGGTTTCTGGCTCGGGTTCACAGATAATTCATTATTGCAAAATCAACTTGATAAAATTGGATTCTAAGTAGCATTTATCATATGGTTTTTTTCAAGAAAAAGCTCACTTTAGCATCCTTAACTCTTGAGTTTGCTCATTTTTGCACCCCCAACTATTTTTTTTTTCACTTTTGCACCTAAACTTTTTAAATTGAGCAATTTTGTACCCTCCATCCGTTAAATGTCTAGTCGGCGGTTAGATGATGACATGGCACTATGATGTGTCAAAAAATATTGTTTATTTGTCTTGATTTGGATATTTATTTAAAAAAAATAAAAAAAATATACCTTCCCTTCCCCTTCCCCTTCCCCTTCCCTCCCCCTCTCTCTCCCCTCTCTGCCTCACACGAAAGAAAAAAAAAAAAAAAAAATACAAACACACCCGCCCCTCCCTCCCATCTCTCGTCCGTCCGCCGGTCAGTTCGCCGGCCGCCGTCACCGCCGCCGGCCTCTATCTCGCCGGCCGCCGCCTCTGGCGGTAGATCTTTTTTTTTTTTCAAATTAGTAACGGTTTTTATGGAAGAACCGTTACAGAATTAAATTTGTAACGGTTCTTTTAAAAAACCGTTACTAAATATAACAATTAGTAACGGTTCTTTCACAAAAACCGTTACTAATTATAACAAGTAGTAACGGTTTTTCTGAAAGAACCGTTACAAAGGCGGTAGTTTATTTTTTTTTTCCAATTTAGTAACAGTTTTTATTAAAGAACCGTTACTAAATATAACAATTAGTAACGGTTTTTCTGAAAGAACCGTTACAAAGGGGAAGGGGCGGTAGTTTATTTTTTTTTCCAATTCAGTAACGGTTTTTATGAAAGAACAGTTACAGAATTAAATTTGTAACGGTTCTTTTAACAAACCGTTACTAAATATAACATATAGTAACGGTGCTTTCACGAAAACCGTTACTATTATAACAATTAGTAACGGTTTTTCTGAAAGAACCGTTACAAAGTTGCTTAAATAGTCCAAAATTGTTACAGAATTTGGACTATTTAAGCAATTCTGTAACGGTTCTTTCATAAAAACCGTTACTAATTTGAAAGAAAAAAAAATCTACCGCCGGAGGTGGCGGCCGGCGAGAGAGAAGCCGGCGGCGGTGACGGCGGCCGGCGAACTGACCGGCGGACGGACAGAGATGGGAGGGAGGGGCGGGTGTGTTTGTATTTTTTTCTTTCGTGAGGCAGAGAGGGGAGAGAGAGGGGGGAGGGGAGGAGAAGGGAAGGTATATTTTTTTTATTTTTTTTAAATAAATATCCAATCAGCATAAATAAACAATATTTTTTGCCACATCATAGTGCCATGTAATCATCTAACTACTGACTAGACATTTAACGGATGGAGGGTGCAAAATTGCTCAATTTAAAAAGTTTAGGGTGCAAAAGTGAGTAAAAAATAGTTGGGGGTGCAAAAGTGAGCAAACTCAAGAGTTAAGGGTGCTAAAGTGAGCTTTTTTCTTTTTTCAATTCCCCTCTTGTTTCAAATGTTTGTGCATTATTGTTGAAATATAAATGTTATTTATATTTATGAGCATTATTGTTTATTGCACATTATATCATGTTTAGAGACTGCCAAATTTAGATAAACATTTCAATTTTCATTTATGTTATATGATGGTCACTTAACTTAGTTCTACATATAACATATGTTCTAACTTGTATGAACTATAATTAATCAAATCACCAAGTTTGAATATTGACACATAAAATAAAACATTCATTTTCACATGATATCTGAAAGCAACATCTATCATTTATGTATATCATTAAATAAAGGGTGATATTATTAAATTAAGAGATTTAATCTTTAACATAAAAGGTTGATATAATTAAATTAGAAATTTATTCTTTAACATACTTATTTTACATTGATATTTGTTTGTTTTTTATTTAATATCTCATCTTATATTCATATGCCAATTGTCGCCATAGAATACATCACAATAAATAAAAAAAATTAAAAATACAAGCAGATAATTGACAAATCATATAAAATTGTGTGTACTATATCAGAATTTGAGGAATAGGCTCAGTTGAAAAGCTTGTATTGTTTTAAAATCTAGAATTCCCAATTTGGCCTGTAAAACTTTAATTTCATTAATGAAAATGAAAATCCAGCAGCCAATCGCCTACTGTTAAAAAAAACTTATTAATAATATTTGAAATGAAAAATACTTAAAAATTTACTTATTTTGCATTTCATACTTACATACATTAACATTATTTATTAATTCCATCTTTAATATTTTGTATTCTAAGTATATTTATTCATATGTTAGACATACATGAAGCATATCTAAAGTATTATTATTGTCCATTATTATTCTAAACTAAACCATTTAATTAAAATATGGTAAGTTACTAAGTATACAAAATACATTCATGAATATAGTCATAAATATAATCAACTGGCTTAATTTTTGAAGTATTGTAAGACGAGCAATTTAGAAAGAAACAGTAGATTGGCAGAAGAGGATTTTGGAGTACAGCTCTTTGTAGGGTCAGAAGAGATTTTTCTGGCTGGTATCCCAATGATGAACAATCTCAACAATCCGATTAAACACAGATTCAATCCGAACCCTCCATCTTGCCATTTCCTACAACATAATCTCCAGTTGTTAAAACTGGAGAGATAAATGTTTCAACTGGAGATATTAATATTTGGTTAGAAAGGGGTGTGGGAAGAGGGGGGGGGATATTACACGTGGAGTGAGTTGATTGGATGGAAAGGCAAAGCATTAAAATTAACACTCAGTATTGTTTTATTCCATACTTGTTTAGAGGAGATGGGGCCTGGTATTTGACTCGGGAAAAGTATAAAAATGTGTTCAAACAAATCACAAATTCCCATTTGTCCATTTGTTTGGAGTGATTATTGCTGGATGGACTTGAGAAATGGATTTAGTTGATCAAAACTATGAAGGCCCAAATAGAGCTAGCAAAATCTGTCCAAAATGTGAGTGCCGTCTTATCCCAAACCCTCATGAGTCATGAGTCGTGACTTCCCCAGCATGACTCAAAATGATTTGATTTTGACCTAAATCCATGATATTTACCAATTTTTGGAATTTTGTAATTTTCTAACACTGACCTGAAAAATACTAATCCATGACTATAAATATGAACTCGTAGTCGTGACCCTAATCGGATCAAGAATCAATACTTGATTAACGCGTAACGTGTTATCCAAACCGAGTGATGTGAAACCCAAATTAATTGAAACACGATTGGCTTGAAACTTGATTAATTCAAAACACTGATCTAGACAATCTGAGACCCGAAATACCTATAATCTAAATGAGTCATTAACCTTTTTTTTTGTTAATGAAGGTTTCTTGTATAATATTTTAATCTAAACAGGCTTGCGAAATGAGGAATCAAATTTTGTATTCTATAGTAGGGAAATCTGAAAACGCGATGAGCTTGAGCATGCTCAAAACGCGATAATATACTGTTTTATTTTCGATTTTCAATATATTTTGTTTTCTATATATTGTTTTTATTTTTGTAATATATAGTGTTTATGGTCTTAAAAAATGAATCATATGTGCTGTAGGTCCGAGAAAGTAACTATTTTTCATGATTATTTTGGGCACTAATAAGTACAAGTGCCTAGCATGCTGACGTAATTCTTTTTTTAGCCTTTTATAATTAAAATCTTAATCCTTTTCTAATCAAAATTTAAGGGCTAGTAAATAACTTTCTCAAAGGCGATTAGCAAATAAATGGTTAGGGTTCCTTTTAGGTGAAAATGACGGTGCACCCTTTGTATTCTGAAATCCCGGCACACTGATTGAACTTCACATGGACTGCTAGCATCTATTGTTAACAATGTTTACAAGGAAAATTTCATGATAAAGAATCTTCTGTATAAAAAAGATGCACATTAAAAAGCACAAAAGTAAATTGTTGCCTTCAGGCAAACCAACATCTTTTACCATGTCATTTAATTATCATTCTTTTTATAGAAATATAATTTGAAGTCCAATTTACTAAAGTAAATAAGAGAGGAAAACAATTATAATTCCATTTATTATCCATTAATCTTCTCAACAGAATGGAAATTTCTTCAACCTCTCATTACAAACTACAATTCATTTTCTTTTATCAAGCTACCAATCCATATAAACATGCCTAACAAACAATAACAAGCATAAAATTACAACAATAGAAAACAATTTACAAATATCACCCCTCAAACTCCCAAAATTGGATCGATAAATAAATATTTACGGGTCATTTTTCACACTCTTCCCATCGGAGAGAATGGCGGATGATCAACCACGAAAGATTGCTCTACCATTTTATTACTATTATTATTATTATTATTATTATTATTATTATTAATTATTTTCTTTTTTTCTTCGCTAGAAACCGCCTCGATCAAGTGCCTCACCTCTTCTTCAAGAATTAGTTTTAGGGAGCTCGAATACAACTTATTCTTGTTTTTCTCTTCGCCCATTGTTGGCACGGTTTCCGAACAATGTAGCAACGAAACACACATTGCGAAAGCTTGCAATGACGAGAGTTGCGCGTGAAAATCTACCAAATATTGACCTTCACCGTCTGGTACTATCGAAATTGCCGGCAACTTTTCTTTACTTCCCTATACACAAATTGAAAAATTACAACAAAAAAAAAAAAAATCTAAAACCAAATTTGGTAATTTTAGACAAAATTAGACAAAGTTCTCCTTTTTCATGGTTCTTCCCATTTTATATGCTTTAACAACATGATTGAGGGTAAACCAAGGCTTAATTGGCTTAAACTACACCAAAAAAGGGCATCAATCACAAAATAATCACACACACACAATATATTCATCCAAACAAAAGAACAAAAGTACCTCTAGAAAGAGCATAAAAGGCTTCTTCCAATCCCGTTTCCCAAACTCCTCCTCACCACCATTACCATTTCTAAAAACATTAATGGGGCACCCCATATCCCACCCTCCACAATCGCACCCTCCTCCGTACCTCCATCTCTCCAACAACCCCGCCGGACTCCCCTCCTCCGTCTCCCCGTGTTGCCCCACCGGCACCACCACTCTCACCTCCCTTTCTTTCCCCTCCATTCCCTTCCCCTCCCTTTCATTCCCCTCCATTCCCCTCCTCTCCCTTCCCCCCCCCTCCATTCCCCTCCTCTCCCTTTCCCCCCTCTCCATTCCCCTCCCCTCCATTCCCCTCTCCGTTTCTTTCCTCTCAGTTTGTTCAAAGGGTGTGCGGACCACGATAGCGGCGGTTTCCAATTGAGTGTAGAGTTCGGATTGAGACCATGGATAATTACAGGGAGTTGGAATTAACGGGGAATCGGAATTGCACGAAATTCGCTCCTCCGCAATCGCGTTGCTGTTGCGCCTCCTGGCTTGGTTGATGTCGTATAAAATAAATTCCGTCACGGCCGAATTGCGTAAATTTCCCTTTTCGCCCTTTTCCGAGCATAAATAGCACGACACTTGCATCTGGCCGATTATCGGATTTCCACCAACTGTTTTTTCCTTTATGCTAACCCTTTTTGTGCTCGTTCCATGAAAAGTGTAAACCCAATTTAATTTATTTTCGGTTTTCCAAGTCTTGGCGGATAGAATTTCGACCGGGTCCTTGACGGAAAATTCAAAATTAGGGCACCCGTTTTTGGAGTCTAATTTTAGGGTTGCTCTTAGATGAGCTGGCGACAGGCTGGCATCTGAGATTTGATCCTGACCGTCCGATTGGGCAACTAAACCCTCCTCTGTTTTATTATTTGTAGCTCTTGAAAATTCATTTAATAACGATTTACGCATGAGCCCATTTCTCTTTAGAGTTTCGCTTTCTGAAAGCGGTGAATGTTTCATGGATTTGGATCTTTTAAGCGGGTTTAGCATCCGTTTAAACGGGCTTGAACTTGAATGGGGTTTTGAACTTCCGTGATCAAAAGAACCGAATTTTGTAGAAAAAGATTTACTCAAAAGACTAACCGGGTCAAGATCTGACTCGCTACACGTTTGTGCTGCCTCATTCAAAAGAGGAATTTCCAGTATATCTTCTTCCGTTTCGTTCTTCAACAAACAAGAATCTCTTCTTGACAAATCGGGTTTCGGATGCTTAGCCCTTAAATCACGAAATGAAAGCTCCAAAAACTCGTCAGAATCCGTATTTCTTTCGGGTTTCGATTCCTTAACGGGTTCCGATTCCTCAATTGGTTCCAAATTTGAGCTCCCCAAATCGAACGAAATGAAACCTTCTTCTCTTCCGAGTTTGAGATCCAATTTTCTCCTTCCCTCTTTTGATATTTCTCTCAATTGTCGCACCTCGTCAGAAGTTTGATAAACCGACCCGCGTTTGGAAGTTGAATCATTTTCCAATTTAGGGTTTCTTGGGCGGCAAGGCATGCTTTTGCAGTGGAAATTGGGGATTTTGGATTTGTCTAAATTGGGCGGAAATGCGAGCTCGAATTCTTCACCATCTGTGGATTTCAATTGGAGATAGTTTTTACGGTCGGGTTTTTCTCTCTCCTTCTGTCTGCTCTTGCTTTTTGATCTCTCCAAAATTACGTCTTGACCCATGTTGAAATATCTAAGCTGTTGAAGGAAAAAAGGGAATTAAATCGTTAAATATGAGATTATTGAATCTTTGTAAGAAAAGGTGAGATATTTCTGTCAATTGCATGCATTCTAGATAGTAATGCATGAAAGAAATCACCTTCTTTAAACGTGGAGTTATACATACCTAATAGTTGTGATATAAAGTGGTGATTAATTGATAAAAGAGAATTTAACTCAAAAAAGAAAAGGAGAATGTAGAAAATATTTAACAAGTAAATCTACATTTAAAAAAAATAGATAAATGAATCTCCGAGTAACAAACATTTAATTCGACATTAGTGATGTAAAAAACAGAAATTAGGTTAAAAGAATCAATGGCTCAGATTAAAAA
Source organism: Juncus inflexus (assembly GCA_024447665.1). Lineage (NCBI taxonomy): Eukaryota > Viridiplantae > Streptophyta > Magnoliopsida > Poales > Juncaceae > Juncus > Juncus inflexus. The sequence goes on from JAJHPC010000003.1 coordinate 2,452,357, forward strand.
AAATAATAAATGAATCCAAAGAGGTAGGAAAATCTTTCCAGAGTTCCACCAAACTGAGGAAAAAAAGAAATAAAAAAAAACCAAACAATTAATTTAATAAAAAAAAATAAAAAAATGCAATAAAATCCAACAAAACCAGTTGCCCCAACCAGATCTCAACCAATTTGCAAAATCAATTAATTACTTAACAGCTAACTCTCTAAACCCCACAAAAAGGTTGCCATCTATTTTTAACATTTACAAGAAATAAATCTTATTTCTCCCCCAAATTAACTTGGGCATTGCCAAGATTCCATTTCACTCAAAACCCATTTCACTCAAACCTCCCAAAACAGCTGTATTCACCCCCAAAATGGCAAAATACACTAACTGATAAAAAAATGAAATAAAAATCAAAGAACCCACATAGAGAAATGCAGATAGAAAACCCATGAACAGTACCTGATGAATTAATTGTCCCCCCAATGAAGAGATCCCAGCACTTGAATGAGACAGAGCAAGCGATAGAAAGACTCAAGGTTTCTAATAAAGATGCAAGGTTTCTAATAAAGATTGGCGTCAAATCCTTGTCTCGCTCTGTTCAGTGTTGTTTGTGTGTTTGTGTGTGTGTGAGAGAGAGAGAGAGAGAGAGAGACAGAGGGAATGGAGAGAGGCGCTATTGATTCCTCGCTCTCCCGCTTTTCTTTTCGCAAGTAACAAAACAAAGAACAAATAAAGAAAAGAAAAGAAAAGACAAGGAGGACACTTTCCGGTTATACACCCAAAAATTCTTATATTAACCCTTTGACCCACCAACATAAGAAAGATGATGAACTTATAAGTTGCAACTTATAATAAAACTTTCATATACAGAAAATAATAATGTTGTATTAATTTAGCATTAAATACAGAAGATAATATTTACATTTTAGGAGGCATGTGGAAAAAAAATCTTGGGAGTAAATGGAGTTAGATGGTAATTAATGATTGGATTTGGCTAGATTAGAAAAATAATAAAATTTCGCTAATCTCAAGCTCAAGCCCTTTTCTCCTCCAGCTGCTAATTAAAGCGGCTGGCTAATGTTTAATGATTAGAAAAAATTTAATTTTATTTCTTAAGTGTGTTTTCCAATGCTTGTAATTTTTATGTGGTCTTTGTCCAACTTGGTTATTACCAAAATACCCTTAATTTTTGGAAAGTTTTATAAACCCATTTTTCTGAATATTATGAAAGACTACATATTTTCGAATACTCTATTTTGTGTCTATTGAATTTCTTTTTCCTCATGGAATTAATTAATTTCTTTTTACCTCCTCATGGAATTAATTTTAATGTAACATATAACAAGATTTTTTTTCAACCATAGTATCTATCAATTTTTTTTTTCATATTTAGTTTTGTTTCATTAAAATAATATAAAAAATTAAGATATAAATATTTATGTCAGGATATTGATATAATAATTTATGATATAGTTTCTGGGTTGGATAAATTATGCAAAATGCATTTCTTTTTATCTGGTTAGATAAACAGAAATTTACCAATTTGCTTTGTAAAAGGTTGAAAAAGTGGAAGTGACATCAAATGTGGCTAGAATGCTACCATAAGAATAGAAGTTTTGATTTGATGCATTGATTGGACTTAAAGTTTGCAATTAGAAATTATTAACATTTCCATTTTTCAATTTATATAAGCATAGTTTTTGAATTTTAGGAGTTGAAAATGATTTTTCTACTGTTCTCCGAGATTTGATTGAGAACAAGTTATTTCAAACTCGAGATTTGATTGAGAAACAGTTATTTATTTCAAACTCTAAGAATTCGAAACAAAGCAACAGTCATAAAATATTTTACTTAAAGATACAAGAGAGGGTTATAGGTTCAAAACACATAACATCAATTTAACATGTTTTTCTTTCTAGCAAATGTTCCTTGTTCACAAAAAAAAAAAAAAAAAAAAAAATCGAAACAGGATACTAAAACAAAATAATTTCTAAATTTTAGAGTATGAAAATACTATATGTGCAAATTCAAACATAAGAAATATTATATTTGCAAAAATTCTTTATTATAAGATTAATTTAGAAAATAAGCAGGTGAGATTGGGGAATGAATTATGAGAGAGGAGAAAGGAAATATTGTATTTCTACAAGACAAAAGTGACCCAAAAAAATTAAGACAATTTATATAAATTAGAAAATTTTGAAAAAAAAATCGATCTTCTTTATGCCATAAATAAATAAGTATAAACTTCAAGAAAAAAAATTCACCACAACAATTTAAATTTTGATAAAAAAAATTCAAAGAGGATGAAACCTCCTAATTGTCAAGAAAAATTCAACAAATTAAACAAAAGAAAATTACACCATCATATTTTTTGTAAATATCTTATGTCGGAAAGGTTTCAAATTTCATTAGCACTTTCCTTTATTAAAGTTTAATATAGAGCTGACAATATGTATAAAAAAAATCTTAACAACTAGTAGTACAAGAAAAGAAAAACTCACCATCACGATTCCGAGGGAATAAAAGCCTAGATTGCCCAACGGGAGATTGGTTTTGCACCTTGCTTATTAGAGATAAAATATCACCACGATTTGAGGAAGAAGGAGAAGAAGAATAAATTCCGATTTTACGAGCGTCAAAGATAATTTGATCCTCTTTTTTATTGATTGATAAAACTAGTTTTAGAGTTAAGTAACAACTAAGGACCAAGAATAGAGGGTTTAAGAGATAGTTAAGAGTCAAAAGTGTTAACTCCATCAAAGAGAAATCATTACAGATGTTTGTTTTCTTTGCCAAAGTATTCCTTTTTTTGGACAAGTGATAACGGAGTCCAAATGGTAGGCGTTAATTAGAACAAGAACCATCTAGTATTGTTTAGTAAATACTATTGTAAATATACGTGGAATTTTAGAATTGCAAGACAAAACAATTTAGAACTTTTAAATTTTAAGAAATGTGGGGGTGAGGTCATATTGGCAAATTTAGATTGTTTTATCATTTAAAATTAAGTGACAGTATACCAACTAAATAATTCAATAACTATTTTACTAATTATTTCATTATTATTTGAGCCTCATATATACGTAAATCATGTAGGACCCATATGGTATATAGTGATAAAGTTATCAAGAAAATTAGTAGATTGTTTAGTGTTCATAAAGTTATTTTTTAAAATTGCTGAATCATGTCCATTGACCAGTTAAGTCATAAAAGTTAACATTTATTTCTTTTCAATGCTTTGTGTACAAACTTGTAGTTTTCATCTTAAAAGTAGTTTGATGTTATTGTAAATCGATTTATATTGTGCAATTTGAAAGTGTTGTATTCAAAGGATGAAATAATATTTTGCAATTTTGTATTGTATTTTTAATTATAATGTGAAACAAGCATCCACATACTAAGTTTGGTGTATTTATTTAAATGTTGTTTTGAATCAAACAAATTTGATAAATGAATTTAGGGACCGGAAATACCGTGGGCTTATTCATCACCCGCATCACTACCCAATGAAAACGTGCCACATACAAAAGTATTATGTAGTAAACAAATGTTATACATCCACCACTAGTCAAAGTAAATGGAAATTGAGCTTGTTTGGGTTGTCTTGCATTGTGCTGATATTTGTTAGTTTACAAAATTTTCTTTGCCCCAAACAAAGAATTTTGTTGCATAAGTCATCTTTTTTTGTGGCAATAACATGATAGATCAAAAATATAGAGAAATGTGCAAGCACGACGACACTATATATATATATATATATATATATATATATATATATATATATATATATATATATATATATATATATATATATATATATTTTTTTTTTCCATTTTATATATTATTTTCTTATTTTATATATTGTTCGCCATTTAATATATTGTTGTTATTATTTGTGTATTTTTTATTTATTTATTTTCTTATACTTGTTTTCCCACTTTATATACTGTTTTCTCATCTTTATATATTGTTTTCACTTTTTATGTATATACTTGTTATTAGAAAATAAATTATATATATTGTTATGTATATATTGTTATTAGAACATAAATTATATATATTGCTATTGGATCCGTCGTGAACAGTCATGCTACAGTGCCGTCGTGCTCTATCAGGTCCCAAAAATATTTAGTATTATCGAAAAATATTATACTTGCAAGTTACAATGTATATCAGTATTTAAAACGTATATTAATAACTAAAAAGGAAAAAGATTAGGACCTCCCATCTTGTTTAGTTTCTATTGGCTCACAATAGAATGAGAACCAAAACTAGGAGCCGCCTCATACACTTGAATATTTTTCTATTAGCTCATAGTGGCTCCAATATATTTCAGTCCAAAGTTTCAATCGGTCCATCTTGTTGGCTCCCGAGGTCCCATATTTTTTCAGCCGAAAGTTTCATAATTTTATTTTGGTTTCTATTAGACATTTATATTCACAATAATATTACTTAGATTCTAAACATTATACATTTATATTCTCAGCAATATATCTTATATTCTAAATATTATACCTTTATAATCACAGCAATATACCTTTTATCTCACATTATGGATTTTTTTTTCTGTAATAAGATGTCAATCCAGACCTATGAGATTAGAATAATCAAGAAATCTCTCCGTCAAAAAAATACAATATACATTTATATCACAACAATATATTTTAGATTTTAAACATTATACTTTATACTTTATATTTTCAACAATATATCTTATATGAGAAATTTAATGAGAGCCATAGGGAGCTACAAAAAAAATTATATGTTTAATTTCATGAGAGCCATTTTGAGAGCTCCTAATTCTTTCAACAAATATGAGAGCTCCGGAGTCCATTCTGATTATTTCTAAATGACTCACATTTCTGTGATACGTGACACGATCTCATTGATTGTGAGTCAGGGAGCCCCAATTTACGGGGGGTAATAGTCGCTCCCAACTAAAAATTATATATGGATGTTCAAAAAGGAATATTTATATCAAAAAACTATATACTGAACACCCGCAATTGAAAAATGTACTGGATAGATAAAAATGTATATAGGACAAGTGAAAAAGTATTCTAATACTTAAAATAATATATATTTATGACAGTAGAAAGATATATTGACATGCAAAAAAAGTATTAAGTGGTAAAAAAAGTATATTGAACGGGTAAAAAAGATATATCAGTATTTAAATAAAGGTATATTAATATGTGAATAGATATATTGGACAGTTATAAAAAAAATACTAGTACCAAGAAAAATATAGATAATAGGTAATACGATACATTAATATTTAAAAAGTTATACTATATATTGATATGTTAAAAAAATGTATACTGATATGGTGAGGATATGTATTGTACAAGTATTAAAAGGTATATTACTATAGGTAGTTGATATGATTATACAAAATATGCTAATATAATGTAAAGTAAATATACTAATGCATTATAAATATGCCAGATAAAAACTCACATAAACTATGTGATAACATTCAAGTTAAATAATGTAAATCAAAGTCATAATTTTTTGGCAACACATCCACAAAGACCATTTTATTTTCGTCACGTGAAAAAAAAATAAAAAGTTGTCGCATGTCTGTCTATACATATGCGTCTGTCTATACATATGCGTTGGTGGTGCATAGAAGATGTTTTGAATGGGAGATTATCATAATTGAATGATTAAGCTTGTCTATTGACGGATGATGTTTATGTGACATTTAAATGAGTGATATGAATGTTTTCTCATGAATTTATTCTAAGAATTTAATTACTGGATTTGGTATCCCTACACTTTTTGTACATGAATGATATTCCAATGTTTTTAGCAACTTTATTATTATTATTATAAATAATGTTAAAACATTATTTATATAGAACATTACTATGAAAAATATGGATCGATTAGATGTTATCTACTATTGTAAAATAAATCATTTAATATTTGCTAAAATATGGATCAAACAGATTGATTTTTTTTTTTTTGATTTTAAGTTGAATGAATTAGAAATTTAGTTAGTGAAATTCAAATTAGTCTGTCCTTTCATTCTTTTTAATTATTTTTATCATTTTCACTATACAACATCGCCCCTCAATGTTTTAACCATGAAATATCAAGTATCAGCACATCTTACCATTAATGGACTATGACATTTTGTAGCTATTGTTAATACGCATAATTTTATATGTTCTTGTTTAACAAAAAGTTTTATTTATATGTATAGTGAGAGCTAATGAGTTTAATTCATGACAGACATAATATAACGCAAAGCCTCTTAATCTAATAGATTGAACATAAAAGAAATAAGCTTTGTATATTTTTTAATAAACCATATCATACAAATTATCTATAGTGACAAGTTTTTATTGATTATCCAGCGAAACTTCGATTGTTGCATGGATAAAGATCACCTTTTGCATATATGTACATTATTATTAGTGATGCAATAAATATTATATGAACCATTTTAAATTAAAGTTAGTAATGATAGTTCATCACATATGATTGTTTCTGCAAAAGCATTGGGTATACAAAACAGTTAAATAATTTCTCTGTGTTGAACTCCACATTGCCATGATTTCGCCGGATCAAGTTTTTCTCTTATTTTGCTACGGAAGATGAACTATATAATTATATAAAAGAGAATATATAGCAATTTTTTATGTAAAATACGACTATATAAAACAATGCATTTTATTAATTAATAAAATTAATATATACTCGTATGGTCAGAAAATGAATTACATAAAATTGGAGGGTAAACCGGTAATTGTATTGTATTTGGATAGGGTTATTTCTTGTCGGTCACTGTCACAGTCTGATTCATAGTCACTAGAGTACCTTAGTCAAATCTATAAATATAAATACTTCTTAGACATGGTCTATACATAAAGATATTATCAGATTTCATCTTAGATTATTATTTTTTTTTTCATGTCAGTTTCAATGAGCCATGTTTGCTATCAAATCAAGATGTTTTCATTATCTTAATTCTGTAATACAAAAATTAATTTACAAATTAATAATTTAAAAAAAATTAGATTTACAAAACATGTGTCTAATAAAAGTACTATTATATAAAGGCTCAACTAGTAGTCACAATTTTTTTTTTTAAAGATTCTAAGTACTAAAAATGTAATGATACAGACTCTAACCACATCATTTAGGAAATAATTTATTCTTAATTCACTCTCATATTCTACACATTGAAGAGATATGGAAATTATCTTTTTTTTTTTTTTAATTGTATGAAATTATCTTTATTTTATAGTATCATGGATTATCAAATTTCTCACTGCACTAATAACATCAAAATAAGTAGCACGAGTGGTTAACTCATTATTTTATTGATCAAATAAATATATAATAAAGACAAAACAAATTATTTTAAATTTAGTTTTCATAAGCATCCAATATCAAATTTGATTGATCCCTTATCAAGTTTTATTCAGTTGAAATAATTGTACCAGTCAATTCAATTGATAAAATAAATAGATTACTAAATATTATCTCAAAAACATAAGAGTTATATAAAAATATTTTATTCTAAATGGAGAATCACAAGAGTAAGATATTCTAAATATTTAAATCACAAATAAACATTAATGATCAACTTTTTTTTGTTGAATAAGGTTCTTTATTGTTCTTACGTTTTGTTATTTTTCTTTCTTCTCATTTACCTCAATCTATAAAAAAAAAATTGGTATTATCATTTTTTTCTTGCTGAACCATTTGTTGGAGTTCCTATAAACCTAGTCTAGTGAAGTAAAACGACATTTTGTCACATGATATATACGTGGACCCATCGTCCAATACTTTCTCTTTAAAAAAGAGTTGCTTTGTACTTGGTACCTTTGTTCCTTTTTTTCCCTCATCTCCAGTTATATATAAATATATAGATTATATGTTAGAAGTGGCACCATTATATATATAATAATGTTATATATTAAAATTATTTAATTTTTTATTGTTCAATCAGTCAAATGTGATATTATTATATTTCATTATGTTGCAATATTTTATTTATTATTAACTAATTTCTAATTTTTTTAATTAAATGATATTATCTATTTTTATGTACATAACTATAGAATAATGTACATTCATCTAAAATTATATAGTATAATTTAGCAAGTGATGTTTTATTTTATATAGCACACAATAATAGTAGGAAAATTTCTCAAAAACCCCCTAACTTTTCTAAATATTATCAAAAATCTCCTCTCTTTTTAGCCTTCTTCAGAAACCCCCTAACGTTTTTGTAAATTATCAATACCCCCCTCTCATTTAGTTATATTTTTTAAAATGATAATTTTACCCCTCTCATTTTAGTATAGTTTTATTTTTCTATTTTAAAGGTTATTATCTATGTTGCGTGGACACTTCAAAAATCCGGCTGTGTCCGTGTCGGACACGACGCTACTCGGACACTCCTCGGACACGTGTCAGACACATTACGTGGCATGTCAAATATTTTATTATTAAAAATCGTCATACCACTTCTCAGGACACTATTTCATCATTCTCGTATTTTAGAGACTATTTCATCTCACTTTTCTATTCCAGTAATTGTGGGACTACACATTTAAAGTGAATTTTAATTATTTAGTGTCAAGTTTCCATACACAAACATGTAAAACGTCAAATATCTTGTATGCACGTATAAAAGTGCAACTTCAAATGTTATATATATTGTATCAATTATAAAATATTATGTACAATTTTCTAATTATAAGGTAAAAATATTATGTATAATCCTTTAAAATAAAATAAAATTGACATAAATAATATATACAATAATTATATTATATATTTTATTCATAAAAATAATATAATAATATATATAAAACGTGTCGTGTCCTGATGAATTTTGAGATTCGTCGTGTCTATATCGTGTCGAACACGACATCCGTGTCCGTGTCCGTGCAACATAGGTTATTATTATTCTCAATATTCCAACTTATATTAAAAAATATATATAATTTTTACAAAAATGTACAAAAAAGAAAAACAAATTATTTGGAATATTTTTTAAAATATAATTTGGAGTAAAATGATAATACAACCATTATCCTACAAACGATATAAGAAATTTGCAAAAAAATCATGTATTATGTCTAAACTTCAAAACTATTTTTAAATATAATTGGAAAAAAAACGTTCGAAAAAGATTTTTTTGAAAAAAAATTGTTTTAGGAAAATATTATAACATTTTTTTATTAAAAATATTTTTTATTTTTTATAAAAATATTCTTTTCTTCAGAAATAAATTTGAAAAATATTTTAGAAAAATTAAATCTTTAATTTTTAAAAAATATTTTTTAAGAAAATAATATTTTTTTCAAAAAATATTTTTCAGTAAACAAATTGTTAAATAAATATTTTTCCAAAACAAAAATATTTTTCTAAAACAATTTTTTTTCAAAAAAATCTTTTTCATAATGTTTTTTTCCAATTATATTTAAAAATATTTTTGCATTTGATACATAATACAGGGCTTTTGTGCAAATTTCCTATATTTTTTGTAGGATTATGATTGTATTGCCATTTTACTCTAAATTATATTTTAAAAAAAATATTCCAATTAATTTGTTTTTTATTTTTTTGTACATTTTTTTAAAATATATAATTTTTTCAATATAAGTTGAAATATTGAGAATAATAATATCCCTTAAAAAGAAAAATTAAAGTATACTAAAATGAGGGATAAAATTGCCATTTAAAAAATATAACTAAATGAGAGGGGGTTATTGATAGTTTTCAAAAAAAATTAGAGGATTTTGGAAGAAAGCTAAAAAGATAGGGAATATTTGATAATATTCAGAAAAATTAGGGGGTTTTTGAAAACTTTCCCATAATAGTAAGATTCCTCAAAAAATGTTTATCCAAGTCTAAAGGACTGGAGAAAAGGTACATTCCATTTTTCCACATACACGAAACCCAAATAATAAATTACGGATTATGTACCCTCGAATCTATTTATATGTATACTCTCTCAATTAGAATTACCTAGAGGTGGCAAATGGGCGTGTTGGGCCGGGTTCGGATTAGGTCATTTCGGGTTTTGAGTCGTTCGGGTCACGGGTCGATCGGGTCACGGGTCGCTCGGGTCGATCGGGTCTCGGGTCGTTTGGGTCTCGGGTCGTTCGGGTTATGGGTCAGGCGGGTTCGGGTTACAAGTCAATCGGATTATGGGTCATTCGGGTTTGTAATTCGGGTAATTCGGGTCTGTGTTTCGAAAAAGTTTGGTCTGTGTTTTGAGCAATTCAAGTTTGTATATAGATAGACGAAATATCGAAAATTCGACTTAATTCGGCGGGTCATTCGGGTTCGGGTAATTCGGGTTCGGGTAATTCGGGTTTCGGGCCATTCGGGTTTCGGGTTCTTCGGGTTTCGGGTCCTTCAGGTTTCGGGTCAGGTCGGGTTTCGGGCAGTTGACTTGTCAACATCTTCGGATCGGGCCAGGTTCGGATTCGGGTCGGTCGGGCGGGTTTTTCTGGTCGGGTCAGATTTTGCCATCTCTAGAATTACCCTTACGTAGAAATTTTAACAATTTATTTTTTAGCAGAATATCAATTTGTTTTTAGATGATTAAATGGATTTAACATTTAACCTAAATCATTAAGACATACAATCGTGACAATTTAAATTGTTGTTTTATATGCAAAATTAAAAATTTATTTAATTGTATGTTTTCAAAATAATTATAATTTTCTTTTCTTTTTCTTGAGGTAGGAAATAATTAAATTTTCAATTCGTTGAAAAATAATCAAAATTTTTAATTTTTAATTTGATAGTTTATAATTTATATTTTTATAACTCGGCCATTAGTTTCTCTATCATAATCATTTCAAAAAGTAAATATTTTTTAAAGTGTAATTAATACCTTTTTTTTCACTCTTACTTAACATTAATTAACATCCCTTACTCTTCGAATTTCCATTAATTAATATCTTTTTTCTTTTTTCAATATATTTTTGGGAAAATATTTGTATCACCTGCTTAAATACCGCCTAAACACTGCCCATCATACATTTTTATCCACCATACTTTTGCATAGAACTAATTGAAAAATAATGTATTTTGTATATCAATATATATACCCTTTATATATGTTCATTTTATCTTTTTTATTTATCAATATATTTTTTTGTAATTCTGTTATATCTTTCTAAATTGAGGAAAGTCCAATTTTGCCACCTTAACTATTCAAATAGCTCATTTATTGTTTACATATCAAGTTTAACTGACACGTAAGCACTTAACGGATGAAAATACCAAAAATAGATTTATTAAATAGTTGAGAGACTAAAATTAGACCAATAATTAGTTGAGAGATTAAAAGTAGACTTATTGAATAGTTGAGGAGGCAAAGTTAGACTTTTCTTTTCTAAATTTTTGCGATCCTGGATGATAAATAAGCCGATTGAGCCTATTAGATAAAAAAAACAAAATCTCCATTTACGTCCAATTCATATCTAAGTATTTTTTAAATAATACGAGTATGAAAATCAATGATGCTAGCGGCTAATTAATGGTTGGAAAGTACTTACAATTTTGACAATAATATACAACATATTTGTAATTTCCAAATAATGCACGAGATATTTTTGTAAATTTTATTTTTCTTTTCTAGTGTTCTACCATACACACTCCACACAACCGCAAGTGAAAACAGGTCAGGATAATTTTTGCTTTCCTAATCTTAGCTCATTTGGTAGTTTGTTTCATTCCCGTTCTAGAATGGATGATTTTGATAATTACTAATTAGTGCAAACAATTATAAAAATTTGCCAAAGAGTGTTTTAATTGATTTATAGATTCACAAACATTGTTTAACCGAAAGTGTTTATTGGAAAATGGTATTCAATTTTGTCTGTGGAACACTCAAAATCTGGCTCAAATTAAGATGAACTCGTAATTTTGTCTTCTCTTTTTGATGGAAATGATGAAGCCGTAATTTTAAGGTGCGCATAATTTCATGTGCCTATCAAATATGGAAGAGTGAATTTTACTATAGAACTTTTGTTTTTTTAAATAAGGAATTTTACTATAGAACTTTTGTTTTTTAACTAAGGAATTGTTTTTTTAAATAAGGTCACACCGTCAAAAAAATATATGAATTAATTGATGTAATAAATATATGATATGTAATAGGTCAAACCAGTCATATACACTGTAATAAAGATATGAATATGATAAGTCTTACGATTCAATAATTGTCCTGAGTAGAGGTTGACACGTCCAATTAACACATGTTTAATCCAAAAATAGTAATTCAACTGCCAACGAAAATTTTTTGATGAAAAATTAACTGAATAACCAAACATTATAAACTGAACATTACATATTTATTAAGGAGCAGGCAACCTAATATTAAAATCTAGATCATACCAGTACATGATAAATACAATGTGTTTGTTTACATACAAGTAACAGAGAAACAACGCAACTAAAAATATCAACCTATAATTTACATAATACTAAAAAACTGAAACATCAAACTTTATTCTGACTTCTCAGGTCTTCCTAACTTGATCATCTGTCTAGTTTTCTATACATATAAGAATGTACCATCATAATATAAATTTCATCAATATCATCATCGAAAGGGGCAATTCAAAAGAGAGACCACCAATTTGAAAAGAGAGAACATTTACCGAAAGAGTTGCTTGAGAAACAAGATTGTGATAGTTAAATGGACCCCTGAATTATCATTTAGGGAAAATTATTCTCCTTTAATAATTCAAAAGGTGTTCAGTCTCTCATCGATTAATTCCCTTTTGTCTATTACGCCCTTATGAGTCTTGGCGAGAATTCTCCCCAATTATAAGCAGTTTTTCAGAATTTGAACATGTTAACCATGTATTGTCAAAAAAAAAAAAAATTAACCATGAAACATCATATGAAATCCCATATTTTTTAAATGGGAAATTCTTCAAAACCCCCCTAACTTTTCTCAATATTATCAAAAACCCCCTATCTTTTTTTATTCTTCAAAAAGCCCCTATAATTTGACTTGAATTTTTTTATAACCCCCTATGGGGTTAACTCTCACGTTTTCCATCCAATAATTTTTCTTTTTACCAAAACGCCCCCGCTTAAATTATTTTCATATTTATGTTAAAAATAATATATGAAATATTTTTCTACATAATATTATTTTGATTATATTTTATGATATTATTTCAGGATTCATTATTTTATTTTATTATTATATTACTTAAAATATTTTTTCTTATTTTATACGTAAATTCAATTCTATTTTTAAATTAAAACAAAAACAATTTATTTTACGGAAAACATTATTTTCTTGATTATTATTTATTATGATTTTATTTTTATTTTAGTACTCATTTATTTATATTAAATGTAAATATATAATTTTTATTTATTATTCTGGTTTTGAAAAAAAAACGAATTTTGAAGAGGGTATTTTGGTCCCAAAAAAAATTATTGGATGGAAAATGTGAGAGTTAACCCCATAGGGGGTTATAAAAAAATTCAAGTCAAATTATAGGGGCTTTTTGAAGAATCAAAAAAGATAGGGGGTTTTTGATAATATTGAGAAAAGTTAGGGGGGTTTTGAAGAATTTCCCTTTTTTAATTTGAGGTGAAATCTGAAACTATGAACCAGGTTAACGAGAGAAATAACTTGAAAGTAAAATTATTTTGAGTATTTTGAAAATTGAGTTTATGTTAATGAGAGAATAATTCAAAACAAATTATTTCGAGTATTTTAAAAATTGAGTTTACGTTAACAAGAGAAATAACTTGAAACTAATTTTATTTTGTGTATTTTTAAAAATCGAATGGGTTAGGCACGCAAACTTGCCTATCAACTACTAACATATCTCGATGTTATATGCACTTGCACAACACAACTAAAATCACAACTATCGGTTTAGTTCCTCAAAATAAACTAAAAAAAATGCAAACGGCAGTCATAATCTAGGGATTGAGTATATTAATTATGATACAGAAGACCGTCTAGCGCACCCCATTAAGAGATGCAAGCAAGCATCTATTTTCTAACTTTCTAGATATGTTTCAAGTTCTATGGTTGCATTGTTGTTTAAAAAGTGCTTTTGACCACTGGTCAGTAGATCTACTTGTTTGAGAGATTGAACCTTTTTGAGTTCAATTTAAACTGGAAAGTTTTTTTTTTTTTGATGAATTATGTGTTTCTAGTTACTTTGGTGATTAGTTGTCCTGAATTTGGTATGTGATGGAACAAAAATCTAAGAAAATGAATTGTTGGAATCAAGTGGTGTACGACTCAAAAGTGTGTAAAGAAAGGTACCGAAATCTAAAATGATTGAATTATTGGAATCAGTTGGTGAATGCTTAAAAATGCAGAAGATTGACAGTAAAAAGAAAAGTTTAAGAAACTGAAGAAAAAAGATGAAAGTAAAAAGAATAGAGAATGCGAATCTTTAGAATGGTAAGAAGGATTAGAGAGAAAAAAAACGAGAATTAGAAAAGCAAGGATTTACGCTGTTGGCAAAAACATTAATATACTAACTAAAAAATAGTTGATCGGAAAGAAAAAGGAGTTACTTTGAGCAACACGAAAATCATGAAACAATTCATCATTATGAGCAACACAAAAGCCTAATACTCCAAATAAGCACGCCAACAAAAGAAGAAAATACAAAACAAACACAAAATAAAAAATTGGGAAATTTGCAAAAAAGCCCCTACGTTATGCCTTAATTGCAAAAAAGCCCTTGCCTTATTGGAAATTGCAAAAAAGCCCCTGCATTATTGCTAAAATTGCAAGAAAGCCCCTACCGTTATATTGAAGCTAACGCCGTTAGTTTCAGTAGTTTTATCACTTCAAAATTATTTTTTAAATGATAATTAACATTCTTGTAGAAAAAGTATTTTAAAAATAATTATGAAAAAGTATTTTTTTAATATTTAAAAAAATAAATATTATTTTTCAGTAAATTGTTTTATTACAAATATATGCTCCCGAAACAAAAAAAATTTTGAAACAAATTTTTTTCGAATTTTTTCTTAAAAATAGATTTAAAAATATTTTTTAAGAAGTTTAATTTTTAGATAAAATGTTAATTAATATTTAAAAAAAATAATTTTGAAGTGATTAAACAACTGAAACTAACGGTGTTAACTTCAATCTAATGGTAGGGATTTTTTTTGCAATTTAAGCAATAATGTAGGGGCTTTTTTGCAATTTCCAATAAGGCAGGGGCTTTTTTGCAATTAAGGCATAATGCAGGGGCTTTTTTGCAAAGTTCCCTAAAAAATTTCCGCTCATCAGAACCAATTGCTTTTTCCTGCCCTTAGAAGAACCAGCCTCAGCAGTATCATCACGAGCTGTCAATTCTTCAGTAGTTTCATTCTGAGTCGATTCTATTTGTGATGCCTCTTCACTTATTCTTTCTTTATAACTAGCCAGTTTTTTTAGTACATCTTGAAATTTTCTCACCATTCATATAAAGCGAATTCATGTCCAATAAAAGCTGTGCAACTGTGTTTTACATGGAAAAAAAAGAATGCAAAATTCAAAATTTCAAGTCTTTTCCTCGACCAAAATGTAATCAGTATTAAAAGAGCAATCGTAATGCATTGCATCTGTTGAAATATTTTCTACACTCAAGTTCCTTTTTTTTGAGATAAGTTTGTAGCTTATTCGCAATAAGAAGCTTATTTGTGGGTAAAATAAACAAAATTAGATGAAAAAAACTTGCCTTTGAGCAAGATCTCTGTAACTTGAACAAATAGCCCCAATTTCCCTGACGAAATGTTGGCCAAAACCTTCTCTAGTTCCCTTTTCCTTCAACCATGAGTACAAGCTCCCAAGTAAATCAACTTTTTCTTTCAAATCCCACTTCAAAATACCAACCCAAAAAAACTCATATTAGTCTTAGTTATAATTCAAGTATACTACATGGTAAACCAAAAAAATACCGGCTTTCTATTTGAAAGAAACTATAATTTTTATGATATAATATTCAAATTCATACCTGACTATTGTTCTTCTTCAGAAGTTCTTCAAACTTTACTCCACAAATCACTCTTTATTACAATCTATACTACCTTCTTCCTTCTTTCCATTCCTCCGAGCTATCCGTTCTGCCCGTTCTTCATGAAATATCACCGACATGACGGAATCTCTATTCTACATCAAATCACAACTCATGTAACACACATTTGAGTTAGATTTTATAGGGGTTTCTTCCCCCAATCCAATCACAATTATCGGATCTCCAATTATTGTAAATGTTTTCGCAATTATTCCGAAAATCTGATTAAAATCTCTTTAAAACATGGATCGATGTACCAGTGTTTGAGGAATTCAGACGGTAAACCGTAATATACCCCATAATCGAACAAGAACTTGCTAGCGGTATACAAGTCAGAACCTGCATTTAGATTTACAATATAAAACATATTTACTAGTTTTAAAACCAAGAGGTGATAATAATCATCAGGCAGACCGCTTTGATGAATCCATGCAAATATTGCCCTCTTATTTTCCTTTGAATTAAACTAGTACAAAAGCGAAACAAACGCATTGTATCGATCGATCTTTCTGGGTTTGGTACAACTTGGAGAGGCGAATCAAAATACCTCTCAAAACCGCGTAATTTTAGCATTTGAAGTAGTGAATGTTTTGTTGTTATCATGTATCCAACTGAACAACACGATGAGGCGAGAAAAATAAAGCGGTCTAAGAGATACGAATAGCAATACGGCGAAATGTAATTCGATTCACGTACCCAATTTACCTCAAAAGTAGCTTTGAGTGTTTTCTCAAATTTATTAACACCATAGACTCTCTTTCAAAACCATGATCAAATTTAGCCTTTAGCATCTTGAAAAATTCAATCCATTTCATCACCGACCAAAATCGCATGCTTGATCCCTCATAGTCTTAAATGGATTATCGACTCACATTCTTTCATTTGGGCATCCTCATTGATGATCACCACATCAAGTGGGCCCACGTTTGAGTTATGCAACATAAAAGAACTTGATGCCGTAGAAAATATGAGCACCGCATTTTCAAGGCAAAAATTACGAACCCAAATTTCATCTATCTCACATGGTAAAACAAGCGAGCTCAGAAAACCTCCTAACAACTCGAGACACTCAGCTCGTGTTTTGAGTAGTTATTTTTCTGCGGAAGATGGCGATTTTCGCAGATTTTAAAAGACCGTTCAATTGTTTGTCACATAACACTTTGTCAGATAAATGAGAGCCAAACATTTTGACTGAAGCAATGAGAGAGTTCATGATGTTATGATTGCACCATGAAAGAAGGTTTCTTGGGAAATGGACTGACATATTCTTAAAGCAATTTCCGATTTGTTTCTCTAAATCATGGAATTGACTTTCACAAATTCCAGAAAGCTCAAGGAATCACTATTCTCGGTTTCACTCTTTTCAAGAAACGAATCGTACAGAGAAACCGGATCCTCCAACAAGCCGATCATACACGAAATTATACATTTGCAACCGGTTTTGGGCGAAAAACATTCAATAAGTCGTAAAACTCGGTTTTCTAAAAAAACATCACACAACTCATCTGTTATATCCATTCTATCTCTATCACCAATCGACACAAAATCAGCCAAACAATCGTTTTCATTTCCCTATTCAAAATGCTTTACCAATTGGATTGTACGATTGCAAACTCCCGTAATTGCAATTTTTGTGGGGGCACAAGTTAAAGTGCGATATTTTGACTGTCTGAGGGCCCAAAGTAAGGAACTGACGGTTTTTGTTTTACTTCCGGGCCCCACGTGAGATTTATTGAGGTTGAATTTGGACTGTTTGATTGTATGGCTGAAATTGCGGCATTAATTGCACTTAATTGTGCATGGTTTAGGTTCATAGAGAGCAAATTTTCATGAGGTCTTTCAAGCTCTTTTGCAGTTTGGTCCTTGCAATAATCTGACATGCTATTTTCGTGTCAAGTAAAAATGTCAAAAGTCTATTATTTGAAATTAAATAAAAATATGTATAGTAAAAATAGTATAGTGATTTTAGAAACAAACATATTGATATACGGGTAACTAACCATATTTCTCAGTGAGAACCTTCCTTATCAGTTGACAATTATTCTGAACCCTCTCATCAAAATGAAGCGCTGTAAAAATACAAATATTTGTCAAAATATTCATCAGAATAAATGTAATTGCACAACCATTCAGCCTATCTGAATCTATCGCTTTTGAAACCCTAATTTTAATCCACTTGCGCAATTCTTCATCTATAAAGAAATCCTTCACCATTGCGAAGCAATATATAGCATTATATCTCAGCAAATCTCTGGCTGACTTGGGCATCGAATTTGAAGGTAGAAGAATATCCCCATTTCTTGCTTTGTAAGCTTCATCGTCCCAATTTTCTACTTGCATCTCGTAAATTGACTCATTTTGACCCTTTTGAGACTTGAATTGACGAATTATCGAATAAGGGGACTCTGAATTATTCTAAAGGCATGAAGATAAACCGGCCCGTATTTCTTCTACTAGAGGAAGTTTGTGAACTCTGAGATAATCCTCCACTGATGTAAATTCATCAGGAATTTTTTTCAACCTACCAAAAGTTAAAAAAATAAACAAAGGAAAAATTATGTGATTTCAATCTTGGTATAATGAAATATTCTCTTTATTTCCCCTCCTTAATTTGGACTCAAATGTGAAATTAAAACACAATATCCTGCTTACAAAGTAAATAAATTCCATTTATCGCCTTCTCAAGCCTCTATATTCTGTTCCCTTAAACCAATCAACAAATACAAGCTAAACATGTACCAATGTCATTCTTCAACACTTGCTTTTTTTTTTCAAAATTCTACTAGTAATAAAGATTAATATGTGAAAAAAGAAAAGAAAAGAAAAACTAAACCTGATTTTCGTAAAGGTTTTCATCAACTATTTCAGTAACAGACCAAGACAGAACCATGTCAACTAAGTCTGTACACTCTTCTTTCTTTCTTGCCCCCATTGAAGCTTGAACTTACAAGTAGAAAAAAGAAAGATATTAAGCTCTCTTTTTTATGTTTTTATTCTTCATACTGATGTTCTACACTGGTTTTTCTTCTGGTTTGCCAAAGGATCCGAAGGGTTTTGTTTTCTGGGGAGTTCCCCTTTTTGGCGTTTGATCTTCAGTTTGGATACCCTGAAATATTGTATTTCAATATTTGAACATCATGAGCATGTACTCTTTTCTCAAGATTATTATGACAAAGATACAAATACATTATGCTTGTTGAAAAGCATACAGATACATTATGCATGTAATGATGTTTTATTTCACTACCTGCAATGGATTTTGATTTCTGAGGATGTGACACATTTGTGTGTAATGGAAGCTGAAAAGACAGGACATAGTCCGTACAAACATGCTCTATATTTCAAAGTATCAATCAAGAAATTTTTCTTATTTTCTGCACCAAAGCTATTAACTCCATTTCCAGCAGAAATATTTTGTTTCTTCTTTGATTATGATCAACTTCAGGCTCCAAACCACAAGCTTCCGTACTCCAATGTAAATAACGTTGGGCATGTTTGATTTGAGGTACTTTGAGATACATGGATATATCATATACATGGATATGGATATGAGAGTACACGGATTTGTCAACACAAGAGTGTTGTTTGATCAGGTATACATTGAAATATAAAAATAAATTGTTTGATTTTTGATGAAATCCAGAATTTGTTATTTTGTTTGACAATTACTAGATAAACTAAAAATATATATGTAGTTGTTGTTTATCACATTACTATTTACTATTAAAATGTAAATACACAAATTAAAAAAATATATATGATTTTTGTTTATCACATTACTATTTACTATTAAAATGTAAATATACAATATTCAAGTAGCCAAAAAATAATTATAGCATGTTACTAAAAGTTGAAAAGTAATTTCCATTAAAAAATAAAATATCAATCACAATTGCAAAAATGAAATATCAATCACAATTTCTAAACTAAATAAGCACGAAAACTTAGATCATGGAGCTTTTCATTACCATTCAATATTAAATTGTTGAACATACACAAAATATAGTCGATGTTACAATTTAGTACTATTAAGTTAAACATACACAAAATATAGCCGACATTACCATTCTTTACTATTAGAACATAAACAAAATATTAAATATGTTCAAAATGTGACCATAAACTATATCACAACATAATCTAGAAGAATGCTTCACCACCTATGCCACTCATGTCACCAATGGCGCATGTATCGACCGTATCAGAACCACCGATATCGCCATCGCCACCGCCACTTCTACCACCCATACCACTTGTCCCACCTATATCATTCATACCAACCCTACCACTTGTCCCACCTATATCATTCATACCAACCCTACCACTTGTCCCACCTATATCATTCATACCAACCCTACCACTTGTCCCACCTATATCATTCATACCAACTCTACCACTTGTACCATCCATGCTACTACATTGGCGGATTAGATTTTCTCACTTGTACTATATGAAATAAAACATACACCATCACCTTCATTTTTTACCAAATAATTTTGCGCAAGATGTAGCGTCAAAGGTGTGTATCTGCCTGATATGATTTCCATCGCTGCTTTGATTTCTTTTGCAAGAATAATAAGTGTTCTAGTTGTATTTAAACCTAGCAAAACCTCTTTCATTTCTGCGAAATATTGCCCTAAGCAATCTTCCTCGATAGATTTTTTTTTCTTGATCCTCCATCACGAGGAATAGGTGTGACAGATGGTGGCGTTACAGTCTGCACATCCTCACCATTAACATCCTCTCTGATGGGATGAACAATAGGAGAAGACGGGTTAGAAGTCATCACCCATGGAGCACTAACCGGAGTAGAAAAATCTTTGTGGGATTCTCCGGTTGCTAACTTATTTCCGCAATTTCTTTCCATCTCCTTGTAATGTTTGATTGGCTTGTTTATGAATTTCTCCTCCTTTGGGTGCTTCTACAATAGATTTAAAAAACAAGAGATAAGAATGCAAATAATATTACTTCTCAACTAAATTATAATCAATTAAAAGAGAGAAAAAAAGAATAAGTAATGACCTCGATGTAAGTTTTGTATACGTCTTCATCCATCATTATCATGTTAGTATTATGATCATAGTTGTTACCACTCATCAATTTGAGCTTTTGGATAATTTTCCAATTTGTCCTAATGGTTCTAAGGTGATTTTGGACATTGATCTCCGTGTAATTCGTCTAAAGTTTTTCATTCACATGTCGAGCGGCAGATGAATATGTAGCACTTTTAAATCCTTTTTCTGGCTTGCTGCCATTTGTAGCTTGCTCGGCCAAATTTCACTAAACGCTCACTTGCGGAAGGACCCCAACTAACATTTTTGCATTGCTTTGCTTTTCCTGAAATCATTTCGTCAGCCATCTATCAAAAAAAGTGAGACATTAACACATGATTAAAGATTACTTTTTTATTATAAAAAATGAATGTTAAATAGCATCAAAGAGCACTACTTTACAAACAAAATTATATGTATTTTTTCAAATTTAATAACCCTAATTAATCCTACACACCAACAAAATTATATGTATTTTTTCAAATTTAATAACCCTAATTAATCCTACACACCAGTACTATTCAGATTTTAACAACCCTATTTAACATTCCTAATAAACGACAACTCTCTAATAATTTCATTTGCAAAAAAATAATTCATAAATAAATTATGCAAGAATTAGTAGGAAACATAAGCCCAATATAGGTACACACTTCACTGGTACATAGGAAAAAAGAAATTGGCTAAATGGAGACGAAAACAAGGCTGTGAAAATCTGAACTAAATTTCAAGCACAAAATTAAAGCTCGTTTGGTGCTTAATTGAGTCTTATTTGGGTCTAATTTAGTGGAAATAAACACAAAATTTTTTGGTGGAACGAAATACTTAGGAAGTGAAATCCATGCCTTAATAATGGTTCAATTGTCATAAGCACCGGCCGACCAAGAATTAGGACTAAAAAAGACGTCTAGGGATCCATTCCCAGAAATAATTTTTAAATAGAAGAAAAATAGAAACTAAGAAAGCTAAGAGAAATTATTTGCAAGCACAATAAACAAATCACACCTCAAACTCTAAAGTAACCCACTTACCTACAAGCTTGAGAGAGAGAGGGAAAAAGAGAGAACTTACGGATCTGATTTGGCTTTTAGGGGAGAGAGAGAGAGAGCTTACTTGTAAGATTAGAAGTAGTGGATTTGGCAAAAAATGGGGAGAAATAATTTAGAAAGAGAAGGATGCTGAGAAAAGAGGGAAGAAAATTGCGGGAGAGGAAACAATTTTGGCGCCCCAGAGATGGATTTGGTCGGTCCGTGTATTATGTACTCCCTTATTTTTTGTTGTATTACATGATCTAGGAGTCTCTTCGTCCAAATCCTGGATGAGCTAAAATCAAACATTGAATTTCAAGTGAAATCCAGGATTCCTAACTACAATCCACCAAGATACATCGGATCAAACATGGAAACACCCTAAAGCTTGCTTGCTAGCGATATTGCAGAAATTGTTAATCAAGATTAATCGGAGGGACTGAATTTTTTTGAGTAAAGAAGTAATCGAGATTAATCAAAATTAAGTTGGAATTGATCGATTTGATCTAACCGAACTGAATTTTTATATATATTTCAAATAATATTAACATTTATAACAAAAATATTCAATATTCTAAATTCATAATCTAACAAAACATATAATTTAAAGTTCAAATAGATAATTCCAATTAAAACATAAACGATTGAGAAGTCACAATCACTATGTCATCTACGACCTAAATAAATTCCTAATTAGCAAAGAAGAAAATAAATTGATTAACAAAATAAATCCCTAATTAACAAATTAACAAAATAAATCAATTTAATTAAAAAATTAACAAATAAATCCGGGCAGGACCGGGTGAAAAATAAAGAAAAAAGCTAAAAATATATAAAAAATTTAAAAAACTTGGGCCTAATCGGATTGAAAATGGCCCAAATCGGCCGGCCGATTAATGCTCCCATTTAGCTCATTTTTGAAACGTTCGACTCCGATTAATGATTAATTGGCGCTTAATCGCTGATTAAAACTGATTTTTGTAACGCTGCATGCTAGTGCTACCACAACAAAAAAAAAATTCAACTGTCATGTGGAAAAACAAAACAATTTTGTACACCACATCTAAATTCGAAACATAAACACCAACAAAAAGAACAAAATACATAATGAAAATCACAAATAATTAGAATATATAACTGAAATGAAGTTCGCAATGAGATGAGTTATTAATGTTTACAACAGTAATATAGCTAGATCATGAAAATACATTATACAGTTTACATCCAAGTAACAGAGAAATAAACTAACTAAATATCAACCTTTAATTTACATAATAGTAAAGAAACTGAAACGTCAAATTTTGTTCTAACTCCTCTCAGATATCCACATGAGGAGCCCTTCAGATATTTTGATCATCTGCCCAGCTTTATATGCATAAGAATATATACCAGCATAATACAAGCTTCAACAATTTTTTCGACAAAATTGCAACTAATTTTATCGAAAGGGCCCTTTCAAAAGAGACCATCTACCTAACAAAGAGTTGCTTCAGAAACAAGATACTTTTTTGCTAGTTAAATGGACCCTTCTGTTTACTCAAATTGATTCACTCAATAATTCAAAAGGTGTTCAATCTTCCATCGATGAACTCCCTTTTGTCTACTACGCCCTTTTGAGTCTTGGCGAGAATTCGTCTATGAACCAAATTTTGAATGGATATCATGTCTTTTATGCTATCGTGAAGCTGCTTACACAGCTCGTCGAGCGCAAGCATGGGAAACGGCTCCTCGATCAAAACACCGACCTGAATTCATATAAATAATTATAATAGAGAATTAAAAAAAAAAAATCTAACTTTTCTGAATATTTTGAAGGGAAAAAAACAATATTTGGAAAAACTCTTCCGAAACCTCCTATAATATGGATTAGATTATTTAGCCCCCTTATATTGACTTGTTATGTGTCAAATACAATATTTCTTTGAATGAAAAAGAATGTTTTTCTGTACTCTTTTTAGTGTGATACAACATAACGCTAATTTTGCATTAAGAATCAATAGAAATGTTTGAACATTTGTATAGGCGACACAGGACACAGAGAAAAGAATATGCAAGAAAGGATATTTTCATCCATAAAAAAGTTATTTTACTCATACAGGTTGAAAAGTCAACAAATGGGTGAAAAAAAATTAAACCCTATCACAAGTAAATCTAGAGTCCAAAAAGTATATGTAGTTTTTCAAAATATTTATGAAATATAGGGGCTTCTTAAAAAGATTATCCAGCAAACAACCCGAAAATGTCGTGAATATCACATACGCCATATATCAACGCATACACATCTCTAAATTTGAGCTAAAACCACAACTATTTTCGAAATTCAGCAAAGAATAAAATGAAACAAATTGGCGTACCTCTTCGATGCAGAAGAGTGAGGCGGCGCTGATGAAGGTAGCGGGGACGACAATCCAGGTGCAGTCGTCCCACAAAATAATGGGCAGAGTGAGATGCCAAAGCACGAGGAATCTTGATGTGAGTCTCGTGTAGGATAACGGTATCGGGATCCCGATCAGCTGCTCGCACACCGCTATCCCCTCGTGGAAGCACGATATCTTCGATTCCTGCAAGTTCAGTTTAAACAAACAGATCAAAGTTTCGTTATATGCTGCCTGTCCTTTTTAAGAAGGGGATTGTTGTGTATTGATTGCACAAAGAAGGATGCAGACGGGGTTTGAACCCACAAACTCCCGCTAACTGGGCTATGGATCTCTTGCTTCTTATCCCTTTACTTGTTTTGGTTTATGTTTCAGTTCAAAAATAGGTTTTAGGTGATGAATTTAGGGTTTAGGGTTTGGTTATAGGGCTGAAGGAAGATTTAGACGTGCAGTTAGGCTTAGTGTAGTTTATTTGTGATTAATCAGGTCTTTCTTTGCTTGTTTTGTTGTTTAAGTTTCAGTAAAATAATAGGATTTATGTGATAGATTATGTTTCAGGGTTTAGTTATAGGCTGAAGAAGGGTCAGATGCACAATGAGGCTTAATGTGACTTGGTACACAATGGAGGCCAAATTAAATTAAATTAAATTAAATATCTCTCTCACCAAGGCATAATTGCACAATTGGGCATTAAAAATATATTTAACTGATGCTGAATTGCACAATTTGGGAATAAAAGAAGCTCAATTGACACATTTCAGCAGAAAAAACTTACCATGGTATATTGTTTCTGTTCTTCAAGATGTAAAGCTTGAAGGCATTGCGAAATAAACTCAATTATACATCTTGGCCTGTGCTTTGAGCCCAAAATAATACATATATCTTCTTCTTCAAGCAAATTCTGAAGATCCACTCTTAAATCCGAATCGCTTATGACATGGCACTACAAAAACACAAATTTTCTATATTATCTCGCAAAAAGAAAAATAAACTACATTTTGACCCTTATTTTAATTTTAACATACCTTAAGCACAATAGGAAATGCCATGATATAATTCACCAGCTCTCTCCTAACCCTACTTTCATCTTTCTCTCCATTCAAATCAAAATCGACTTGTTTCGCATTGATCACCAAAGAAGCGAGCTCTCCAGCTCCCGCAATGACCTTCATCCAAATCTTCCTCCCCTCCTGAAACCTCGAGTACGAAGCCTCCGTTCTAAAAACCAGCAACAACGCTAAAGCCGGCGCGGTCAGTTGATACGGCAACGAAGAAGCTCTCAACAGAGGAAACGGAAACATCTCAGTTGGCAACCAAGACAGAGAAACTGATGTATTATACAACGCGATGATGGCGGCGAAGGTGGTGACGGAGAGAACGGGCGGGACGAGGGAGAGGATCACGCGGGAAGAGAGGGAGGTGAGGAGGTGGCGCAGGTGCCGGCTTGAGCTCCGGTGAGCCCGCCAGTCTTCTGCGGTGTATAGCGCACGACGGTCACGGACTCGGCGTTCTTTTACGGAGTCCGACCAGTCAGTGAGGGTTTGGAGGATATAAAAGGGTGAGAAGGAGTTGGAGTTGGAGGAGGAGCAACAGAGGATTGGTTTGAATTTGAATTTGAGTTTGAGTTTGAGTTTGAAGTGGGGTTTGGGTAGAGGAGGCAGGGTTAGTGACATGGTTTTCAGGGTTTAGAGGAAGAGAAGAGAGAGTGAGAGTGTGAAGAGCTTGATTTTGCTTCCATGGAGTTCGGAAGAACAAGACGAGAAGAGGGAAAGAAAGAAAGGTCGAGAGTTTGTGGAGGAAATTCTTCGTGCTGGAAGGCCCATTATTAAGGGGCTTTTATGGGCTAATCTGATACAGCTCTATTTGAGTTTCAAGTTAGCCTAATTCAGATTGCTAATCTAAAATTAAGTAATTTATTTTAGATCTAAAATAAAAATAATTTAGATCTCTAAAATTAATTTTTCGACATTAAGATATCTAAATTAATTTTAGATACCTTAATGTCGAAAAAAGTTAATTTTATTTTTAGATATCTGAAATAAATAAATAAATTAATTAAGATGCCTAAAATTAATTAATTAATTAATTAAGATACCTGAAATTAATTAATTAATTAAGATATCTAAAAATAATTAATTATTTTCTAATTAATTATAGATATCTTAATGTCGGAAAAAAATTAATTTTATTTTTAGAAATCTGAAATTAATTAATTATTTAATTAAGATACCTGAAATTAATTAATTAATTAATTAAGATATCTAAAAATAATTAATTAATTTTATTTTTAGATATCTGAAATTAATTAATTAATTAATTAAGATACCTGAAATTGATTAATTGATTAAGATATCTAAAATTAATTAATTAATTAATTAATTTTAGATTAACAGCAACTGAACAAAAGGTCCAAAACTAACCAAACAAAACAAACAAACAACAATGGCGACCATTTCCTCAGCCACGTGCACCTTCCGTATTCGAGCCACGCCATCATCTCTTCCCCGCTCCTCCCCCTCTCACTCTCGTCTCCATTCATCGAAGAAGAAGATGGAATCCCTGCACATTTCGCAGAATTCGCCTCTCCTCCCCCCCTCTCTCCTCAGAGTAATACAAAATCTTCCATTGTTTGTCAATCTGATGTTTTGATTGAAGAATTTTGATGAGTTTGTTGTTTTTGTTTTAGCTGCGCGGGAATCAGGCTGGGCAGGTTGGTTCTTCTTTGAGTGAGGCTGAGGATGTGGTGGATGTGGAGACGGGGAAGGAGGAAGCGGAGCGGGGAATCGAATGGTCTTCTGTCTTTCTTCCGTAAGGATAATTTGGAAGTTGATTTTGTTTGTTTTGAGTTGGAATGAGTTTAGATTAAGTTAATTGTTGCTTATTTTTGAGTTGGAACGAGTTTACTTGAACTTAATTGTTGCTTATTTTGAGTTAGAAGAAGTTTACTTACTTTTCTGATCTGCTTAGTACAGTGTGTGTAAGGCAAAAGCTTCTTTCTTTTATTTTTACTTTTACAGATTCTATCCAAAAATGTTATATATTTATTTATTTTGTTGGGAAATCTTTTGCAGATTTTCAACTTAATAAATAAATCTGTTACATACGGAATGGTTTTAATAACTGAAATTAATTTGCTGAAATGAAATCATATTTCAATTTTAGGTTCTTATTTCCTGCATTGGGTGGCCTCCTATTTGGCTATGACATCGGTGCCACATCTGGCGCTACTATTTCATTGCAGGTTAGAATTGCAAATTGGCCCCTACATTATTGAAAATTGCAAAAAGCCCCTGTCAAAATTGCAAAAGAGTCTCATGTCGTTAGTTATTACGTACTACCTAACACTGTTAGTTTTTATACTCCAGTCAGTTAGAAAAACACTTCTTATAATTGAGAAAAGCCTTTTTTGCAATATTTGGCGAAATTTAGGTTTTTATAGGAAAGAAGAAAAATATTTTTTTATAATGCAAAGTATTTTGATAAATATCAAAGAAATCATAGTCTTTTATTTACACAAAATCTCCCTTTCTTAACTGATAAAGAATAATATCTCCTTATCCATCTTCGTTACCTTGAATTAACCTAATTATTTTACCATTTTCAGTCCTCTGATCTATTAAATTAACCTAATTATTTTATACCATTTTTCAGTCAGCTGAGCTAAGCGGAACTACTTGGTTCAGCCTCTCAGCTGTGCAACTAGGTCTTGTGGTAATTTAATTCCCCTCATTTCTCAGTTTGCTTTTTCTCAACTTTCTTTTTATCTATATCATTATGTATTTTTTCTTGTTTGATTAAATAAATACAGGTGAGCGGCTCACTTTACGGAGCTCTTGCTGGCTCACTTCTTGCTTATCCCATTGCTGATATTATCGGTACATTACATTTATTTTTCGAATTTGTTTAACGATTGTTTGCATATTTCATTACATATTTCCTATAATTGTATTTAACGAGGAAATTTCCTATAATTGTATTTAACGAGAAAGTCAAAAGTCAACACTCAACATGATAGATCATAACATGGTTCCCAACTTTGTATATACTAGTTATAAACAAACATACTTTAGATTATTCCACTACGTTCATAAATTAACTATCTAAATAAACACATCTTGTAACTTATTAAGCATATTTTACATTATTATCCAACATTACCTTTCTTTTTGATACAGGAAGAAGAGTTGAACTAATAACAGCTTCAATTCTATATTTCGCTGGAGGCCTTGTGACCGGATTCGCTCCTGATCTCGTCATTCTGATCATCGGTCGCCTTATATATGGTCTTGGTATTGGCATGGTAAGTTAAGTCAATTCCATCACATATATTCTATTTCTCTCATGAATTATTTTCTAAGATTTGTGAATTTTTTCAGGCGATGCACGGAGCTCCACTTTACATCGCGGAAACCTCGCCTTCCAAAATACGAGGGACCTTGATATCTCTCAAAGAGCTCTTCATCGTACTCGGAATTTTGGTACGCTGCTCCTTCCACTCTACAAAATATCACGCATAACCCTGTAAAGTTAAAAACACTAGACTAGAGCATTATTCAACAAACGCTTAAATGCGATTAATGTTTTTATTTCTCTATGTAGCTAGGTTACCTCATAGGAAGCTTTAATATCAGTTCGGTTGGAGGATGGCGGTACATGTACGGCTTAAGCGCACCAATTGCTATCATAATGGGACTCGGCATGTTTTCGTTACCGTCTTCACCTAGATGGTTACTCTTAAGGGCGGTTCAAGGCAAGTGTTATAGTTTTTGGAGAAATTTGCAAAAAAGCCCCCACGTCATTGGAAATTGCAAAAAAGCCCGTGCATTATTTCCAATAATGTAAGAGGCTTTTATGCAATTTCCAATAATGTAGGGGCTTTTTTGCAATTTCCAATAATGTAGGGGTTTTTTGGCCATTTCCAATAATGTAGGGGTTTTTTGCAATTTCCAATAATGTAGGGTTTTTTCTATTTCGCAAATTTCTCTTTTTTAAATATTTAAATTAAATGGTAAAAATCACAATGTTACATAGGAGGAAAGAACCAAAACAAAAATAAAAATAAAGAGAAGTAACCGATCCTCATCCTCAATTAAACAAAGATAAAGAAAACAAAAGGTAGCAAATCATATAATCGAGTCAAAACCAAACCTTAAAACTGGATTTTAAACAGGCAAGGGTTCGGTTGAGCAACTCAAAGATAAAGCGGTAAAGTCCCTGCGAAAACTGAGGGGCTTATCTGAAGAAAATTACGAGGTCGAAAAGGAGGTTGAGGACACTTTGGTGTCTCTCAAAGAAGTTTATTCTGGCGATAAAGAAGATGAGGGGAGTATTTTGGAGGTTTTCCAAGGGCCGAGTTTGAAGGCTTTTGTAATTGGTG
This sequence comes from Juncus inflexus, assembly GCA_024447665.1. Taxonomy (NCBI): domain Eukaryota; kingdom Viridiplantae; phylum Streptophyta; class Magnoliopsida; order Poales; family Juncaceae; genus Juncus; species Juncus inflexus. The sequence continues at coordinate 2,482,213 of JAJHPC010000003.1, forward strand.
GAGGTTTAGTTCTCTTTCAACAGGTATTTTAGTGAGTTTAATTTGTTTTGTTTTGATTATTTAGTGCTGTTGGTGTTGTGTTTTGAATGGTTTGTTGATTGAGTTGAGTTGGGTTTTTGTGTAGATAACGGGCCAGCCGAGTGTTTTGTACTACGCGGCATCCATTCTGCAGGTATGTATAATATAGAGGGTGAATGTAAATATAAATGTGGTGTTTCTAGAAAGCTTGTTTAGATATTATGTGGAATTTATTTGGAATTATGAGAAAATGATGTAATGAGTTTCTGTTATAGTGTGATTTATCGTTTATTTTGTGTTCTTGGTTTTTGTTGCATGTAGAGTGCTGGGTTTTCGGCTGCGTCTGATGCTGCGAGGGTTTCAGTTGTGATTGGGCTGTTCAAGGTAAAGTATTTTTAATAAATATAATAATATATATTATTATTATTATTATTCTTTATTATTATGATTATTGTTGTTGTTGTTGTTGTTATTATTATTGTTGTTGTTTTTCTTCGTGCAGTTACTAATGACGGGAGTAGCTGTTGCAAAGGCAGACAGTCTCGGAAGGCGTGTGTTGTTGATAGGAGGCGTTAGTGGAATTGTGCGTAAAACTTATCCATCCTTTCTCTTCTACTTATCCTATAAATGACTATACATGTTAAACCCTAAAATGAAGTATAATCACGACTTAATCAACGTTCATTTCATGGTTCAGGTTTTCTCTCTCTTCCTTTTGGCCGCTTACTACAAGGTTGCTTCTGGCTTTCCTTTTCTTGCTGTCGGTGCCTTACTTCTCTACGTCGGTTCCTACCAGGTCTCTCTCTCTCTCTCTCTCTCGATATCTTTTTCTTGGTTAATCTTGGCTAAATGTTGTATATATTTCTCATTTTTGAAAGGTGTCGTTTGGGCCGATAAGTTGGCTGATGGTTTCGGAGATTTTCCCGCTTCGCACGAGAGGGCGTGGAATGAGTCTCGCCGTGTTCACAAATTTCGGGTCGAATGCTTTAGTGACCTTCGCATTTTCTCCTCTTACCGTACGTTTTAAAAGTCTCCATATTTTATGTTTTGTTTTGTTTTAAAATGTTATCGAAAAAGCCTGAATTTGGTCTCTCAATTATTGGGATGGTGCATTGTTCATTTTTTGCCCCTTGATAGTTGAGGGCCAGAAATGTACCACAAAAAAATTGAGGGGCCAAAAATAAACCAGTCTAATATTTTCCCAATATTTATTTGTTAATTTATATTTGTGAATTGTATTGTTTTAGGCAATACTGGGGCCAGATAACATTTTCATCCTTTTCGGCGCTATAGCGTTGGTTTCCCTTGTTTTTGTGCTCTTCTACGTGCCTGAAACCAAAGGATTAAGTTTAGAGGAGATTGAATCGAAGATCCTTAAATAAGAGGCAGTAGAATTGTTAAATAATTATTGCATCCATGTAAGTATGTTGAGATGGAAGTTTTTATCGGTAATAAATATGTACAGTGTTTGTATGTTTAGCGCACAAACTGATTTTAATTGAATGCAAAATATATCTGCTTTCTCATTTTTAGTTCTCAATTGGATACAGTATATTGTTTCTGAAGCATTGCAAGATTGTCTTGGGTTTTTTGGGCAGTAGATAGAATAGTTGAATGAAGAATATCCCACTATTTTTTTACATTTTAGTCCATGCTTGGCAATATATTGATAGAATGAGAATATGGTGGTCAATGGATTAAACAGTTATAATGATGAAAATACCTTTGCTTTAATATTTTAGCCAATTCTTACAATTAGATTAATCAATTAACACAAGTGTACCAATTTAGTAAATTGGAATGCTTTTCTTTCATTAGCAAAAAAAAAAAAAAAAAAAAAAAGATAAAAAAAACATAAGAATATAAAAGAAAAAAGGAACATCTATACACTCTGTTCAACAAAAATGTTTTATATGCACAAACAGCTGAATAATTCAAGTATGGCTGAATAATTGCATATTAGAGAGAGTTGTTATCTATAGTCCTAATTCTTTTTTTAATTGCGCAAGAGCAGCTTCAACCTCATCAAAGGCATCGTGGGCTTTTGCTTCACTTTGCATATCTTGCTGCTGCTGTTTTGGAGATGCAAAATTATCTTTTTCAGAAGAATTGTCTTTGACGCTCAGCTCCTTCTCTAGAAAATCCACAAACTCCTCGCCGATTTCCTACCAGTCAACAGTCAACAGTCAAGTTGTCAAGTGATGATAAAAAATTCAACAATGCTACATGCCTGACCAATTAGCATGACGAGATCATAACAGGGTTTACAGTACATATATTACAGCTAAATATAGCTAATTAAGAAAGTAAAATTACACTATAGACCCTAATATGCTTACTGGTCATGCTTTCTAGCATTTTTGTAAAAACTGAAGCTGGCGTAACCGAAGTAGAAAAATAACAAACTATTAAACAAGTTGTATGAAGAAAGAAAAAAGGAAACATTGGCGTGATCTTGCCAGTTTATGTAGATGGAAGAAATGGCATATAATCAGAATTTATATGAAACTCACCGCTAACTCCTCCCACAGACTTTTAGGCTTTTCTTCTTTGTTCAAGTCCGCCTCCCAATTCCGAAACTCCTCTTGCAAATCCCTAAACAGATCACCTACAAAATCGATATTTCTGTGCTTTATAATCGGTTTGATATTCCTTTTTTCCCCTAATTTCTGTGGCCAATTGAATGTATAAACATCACAAGGAAATTATTTATGGCTTATTTTAGGTACTACAAAACTGCAATTACTATTATATCAAACGCAACCAAACTGTTTTACGCTACTAATTTACTTTTTGCCGCAAGCAATAAATCATCCTACGAGCTATTCAAAACAATTCATTTTTAAAATCTTTTTTCCCAAGCATGCTCATATTGACCATTATTTACCTAAACTGCCACTTATATGCAATATTCTATTTTAAAACTCTATTTTATCAAGCCTTTCACAATAAATTTTCATAAGAAGATTCAATCAATAAAAAAAAAATTGATAAGAAGAGAAATCAAGTACCAAGTCCGTAAAACGGCTCTTCTTCTTCCGCCTTGGCTTTCTTCTCATTACGTCTTGAATAATAGTTTCCATTGTAGGATCGTGATTCTGACTTGTTCATCAAGGCATTGTATGCGTGCTTGATTCGCATGAATCTCTCTTGCGCATTTGCCTATCAATCAATCAAAGCAAAAAATAAAAAATAAAAAAAAATCTTGTTCTTTCTAGAATTTGAGCTTATTTTGCTAATTTGGTACATTCAACTTTAATTAGAGCATGATTTAAGTAGACTTATTTATCCCTAGTGCCCAATTAATTTGGTCTACTTTTGCTCAATTTCAGGCAAAACCCACAAAAATCCAAACTAATTAACTCCACCTCTTTATTGACATCAGGATGAAACTTTAGAGCCAATTTCCTATACGCCCGCTTAATCTCATCCTGCGTGGCGGAGCGAGACACGCCCAAAACCTCATACGGCGACTCCGACGACTCCCTGCCGCCCCCCGCCCCGGTCCTCACGCGCGACCTCGCTTTGCAGCGGCAGAACTGCGAAGGAAGGGAAACGCACGGGAAGGGTTTGGGAGGGAAAGGAAGGAGGAGGAGGCGAGTTTGAGAGTGAGAGGGGATTGGAGAGAAAGGGAGAAGAACCGGAGTGTGCTTCATAATCATAGCATTAAGTTTGTTCTTTTTTTTTGTGTGGAATTTATTAGGGGCGAAGATGTATTAAGATTTGATTTGTGCCCAATTTTTTTAGATTTGTTTTTCTTCAAATAATTATGAAAAAGACATTATTTGAGAAAATTACTCTTAACTTACTTTACTGGTAGAAAGAGGTATAGCCACTAAGTATAAATTTTCATTTTTTAAAAAAAATGTTCAGGCTGTTGGCACTTAAATAACATATAATTAAGGTTAAATGTAAAAAAATATCAAACTATCTTTTTTTATACCTACGGACAAAAAATAATTCAAATTTTACTCAGTTTCATCGAGTTTAGACGAAACTGGATTTTTAAATCTAATTATAACTAGATTAAGTTGCCTGTTGGTCTAAATTAATTTTTCAACAATTTCACCCGTTAGCTTAGCGAAATGGTTAATTTCGTCACATGGCTGAGACAAAGTGCTAATTATGTAAATAAAGTTTTATTTTATGAAATAAATATTTTTCCATCGCTATTTGAAAAAAAAAAAAGTCTTTTGTAATATCCATTAATCAATCAAGCAACCCCTTATTTCATCTTTCATTATTTACAATATAAGACCAAGCCCATTAATTTTCATTCATAGAAACCCAGCCCAGCCCATCAATAATTTAAATCCTTTTCTCCTTCAATTCCTTAGTGCTTTCTTCCTTCATCCGTCCAGACTTGTTCTTCTTTCTACTCGATGCTAAAACGGGAGACAATGTCGCTGGCTCCATTGAGGTAAAACCTTCCTGTTCTATACAATACGTGTATTAATCCACCCTCTTATTACTTCCCAAGAAGCTTCAAAATAACACCAACAACAATGGCGATTCAATTACCTTGCGCCTTCTCTTTCCCCTCCAAGAGCTCCATTTCTTGCCCTTCATCTAGCCGTACTTGCTTTACTCATGGCAAGAAACCACCTTATACTTCCTCTTGCAACTCAGGCTACCAAATTTCATTCCAAAGAGACACGATTAAAGAGAGACAATATCTCAATGGAGGAAGCACTAAACATGTTCGACGAATTGCTGCAGGGTGAGAAAGGTAAACCCAAGACACGTATCTCTTCGTTCAATGAACTCTTTGAGAACATTTGCCGAATGAATTACCAAAAGGACAGCCACTTTAATATGATCTTACGTCATCCGTAAAAGGATGATCATTAGGGTCATCGTTAGATATTCACTGAATCATGACGAGGAATGTGAGTGACCAAGATAGGATTTGTTCGTCTCGTCATGAGGGAGATATCTCTGGTCCCCCTGATGAACTAGGACTGAAGGAAATGCATGACCATGCTCAAAATGGATTAACATGTGTTGTTAATATCATTTTGTATTTACTCACTCTAATTCTTGATCAGGAAAGAAACTTTCATCAAACTCAAGGATGACATATTACTGTGCCTTGTGATCAAGACGTATATCGTAGAACAAAAGGAATAAACAAATGTCTATTCAGATAGGTTTATGATCGCTGATCATTTCATTTAACATGGGTAGTCATTACATCAGTCTAGAGGTTACTCATGACTTACGATCTTTAGAAGATCGTTGTCAGCGTTAAATGAAACCTACACGGTCACACAATGAACTCCATTCGTATGAGATGAATATGCCTCAAAACAGTTATACATATGATGTATAAATTGGTGAACGAAATAATCAATTATTGGATAATTGATTGAACAAAACAGTTCCATTCCGTTGGCAACAGAATAGTTCCGTTCCCAACGGAATATATATGGAAACTGTAATAACCTTAGCTGCCAAGTATTTCATTATGGAAATACCTATTCCGTTGGCAATGGAATAGTTCCGTTGGCAACGGAATAGGCGCAGATTAGGATTTTAGTTATGGTAACTGAGCAATCGTTCGTCTCTCTCTCTAGTATAAATAGAAGGTTGGGTCTCTCTATTTGATATACAATTCAGAAGCCTAAGAGACCGTCTTTACACATAAAAGAGAGAGAGTTTTGAGAGATACTCGGAAAGTATTTCCGGACTTGTCTAGCCAAGTCCGGTTATTCCGTTCGGGTGAAGTTCGCGTGGATACGAGTAGAGGTTTTCTACCTTGAGAACTTGCGAGTGATCTATCTTCATCCCTAGGAGAAGAAGCTATCTCTCGAGCCGAGCTTCAAGAAGAGTTTCGCGAGCCGAGCTTCAAGAAGGAGTTCTTCGAGCCGAGCAATAGGAAGGAGCTTGGCGAGCCGAGCTTCGGGAAGGAGACGGTTGCGAGTCGAAAAGTTCAGACCTACATCCGTTCCTTGTCTCGCGGATCAGGAAGATCCGAGGTATAAATTTTAATGACTAATATCGTACTTTTATTCCCTTAACGTAGATCCTAGGGCGGGTTAAATTCATAGGTTCCGCTGCGCATGTAACGTACATGACTATGGATTTCCCAACACTGTTGACCATTGAATTGGTCAAAAGTTGATCATGACCTAGTCAAAATGTTGACCATGAACTGGTGACCTTATCAAATGTTGATCATTAAACTAATCAAATGTTGACCAAATCAAATACTGATTTTTGACTTGTCAAATATTGACAATGACGACCGTGCCCCGAATTGTGCCCCGAATTCGCATTCGTAAGCCTTTATATATATATATATATATATATATATATATATATATATATATATTATAAATGGGTAAATAATCGAAACATAATATGATTATGTTTATATTTGATATATTTGTTGATACATGTTGATATAATGAAAGAGTTCATTAAGCATAACACATCCATCATGGAGATGAAGGAGTTCATCGTCCATCATGAATATATCATTAAGATGACAAGTTCATTTTTAACCACACATCATGGCGATGAAAGAGTTCATCAATTTCTATACATGGAGATGAGATTTTCATACACAATCTAAGAAAAATTTCATGGAGATGAAATATATATTTGGAAATCTTTATGTTAGTTCATAAAGATCAAGGCCATGATATATCATCGTTATTATCTTTATTCTATTGGTACATGTGATGTTATTTGAAGATTGCATAATAACATATAATATTAAATTCAAAATCCCTCTAAATAATATTAGTCATGAAATGCCTTTCATAAGTCTAAATCTCTCGATACTCTGATCGACCCTGCATAGGTCATGCCAAAGCTGGGTATGTAGAGACAATCTTAGGAGGAGAGACTGCGGGAAATGGAATCCAACATAGGTCATGCCAAAGCTGAGTGTGTTGGATACTATTTTGCCGATGATTAGATATGGTTAGACTTAACTGGGCTATCAAGTCTGACTTGGGCTCAGGGCATACGATAGGATATATTCGTCGGGCATATGATGCTTATCCTATGTTGTTCAAGAGTTATATGTGATACAATTGGAATTGTTCCTACCTAAATAAGTTAAGTTCTTGGCGATGAGCAAAATCTCACTTAGGACTTAATTGAAATATAGATCTTGTCTCACTATGAAAATTCAAGGATTGAAAGTTTCCGAATCAATGCGATTGAGGGTTATTGATTTGATTAAAAATAGTGGGAGTCGTTATATGAAATATTTAAAGAATAATAGACTTTGCATATTATTCAAATCGAATAGTATATCTATTTATGTCTCACGATAGGTCTTTGAGAAGGATAGATATAAGATGCTTATAATTATTAAAATGAACATGGACAAGTATTGTCAATAATGTTCTCATGATTAAAAGGAACGTAAAAAGTACTCCTAAAGGTAAGGGCAAGATGTTGCGGGTTTCGGTCTTAAATAAGAAGTTGGTATTTTTCACAATGAATGAACGGTTCATGGAAAGAGACAATAGTCTCTCAAGAAGATATGAAAAGGAAAAGGAAGGGTAGTGTGACTACCGCTTCAAGTATTCTTGTTATAGAAATTAACTTGTCTGTTTTACATCATGTGTATTATATACACGATGTGAATCACGCATTTGTGAAAATGAGCTGACTAAGTTGTAAACTATTGAGTAAATATGATGTTAACATATGAGTGACAAATGTAGCAAAAGTCATTGCATTTTCTCAAGTAACTCATTTATTTACATTGCCTTTTTGGACTTATCGCCGACATAAATAATTGTTATTTAATGTCGACAATAAATTTTGTATTATCTATAATTCGTGATTAACAATGAATGGTCATTAATTTATTATTGAAAATAATAATTTCATCATTCACAAAGGTCATTTTTCTTTGAAAATGTTCCAATAATTTTTTTTACTTTATGTGTTATATTGAACAAGATAATTATAAGTCCATCTATAACATTAATATTAAGAATTTAAATCTAGCATTGTCGCTTGGTCTACTTAAATAAGATAAACATTTATTAAATCCATTAAGATGAGTTTTCAAATTCATTTGATTTTGAATCATTTGAAACATGTGTAACTTATTTAATAGATAAGATGGCATATACGTCTTTCACAAAGTAAGGTGAAAACAAATTACTTATTGACTCTCATACATAGTGATGTATGTTCATCAATGAGTGAAGGTGCTAGAGAAAATCACTTCATCACTTTATTGAAACAATAAATTTGAATATTTTGAAAAGTTCAAAACTTACAAATAATGAAATAGAGAATAAACTTGGCTTTGAAAAATCAAATTTCTTCGATGAGATCGAAGAGTCGAGAACCAAGTATTTTATCATCATGATAACGATATCGAACTTTATTAGATATAGATCGATCATGATGAGTCAAATATATCTTCTATTTCTTTCGAAGTTACACTCTTATTATGTTCATACTGAAAATAATTTCATCTACAACGGATTCCATATGAGATATGGACTGGTAGGTGTATCAGATTATCTTTTATCAAGATTTGAGGATATGATACTTAATTGAATTATCATGCATCTAATCGGATTAGTGCTTATTGTAGAACATCCTAAGAAAAGTAAATGATATTTCTTCTATAATTAATATGAGAACAAAGTGTTTGTTACTCGAAAATTATATTTCTTTGGAAGAAGTGTTTCTAAAAAAATTAGTGGGAGTAAATTTGAAAAGTTCAAATTCCACATACTGATTGTAATGTTCGGATGGAAATTAATTCAAGATTTCAACTAGTGGTTGAGTTTGTAATTAATCAACTAGACTGTCAAGATGTTGAAGAGTCTGAGTATATAACATAAGTGTATTCATGTAGATCTATTAAAATTTATTGCAAGCCCGAAAAATATAGATTTTTCGTATCTAATAATAAAAATTTCGTACTCATAGATGATGAGTCCACATTCTACTAATAGACTATGATGAGTCAAATCTCTAATGGTTAGAAACTTTGAAAGTTGAGATGTAATCCATGTCAGACAATCAAGTTTGGAATTTGATTGATCCATCAGATGGAAATACGATTTTAAAATTAAGACCGACATGAATAATGTGCAAATATATAATGCATGATTTGTGCTTAAGATAAACTCATAGTATAGACTATGATAATATTTTTCCAAGTCGTCATGCTTATGTATTTCAGAATTTTCTTGGGCATATGTTCATAGTATGACTATGAAAGATGCCAAGTGGATGTCATGACATTGTTTCTTAATAGAATCAGATGAAAGTATGTATATGATACAACTTTAGAGTTTTGTCGATCCAATAAATATTAAAAAGAGTTTGCAAGTTGCATGAATTCATTTATGAATTAAAGCAAACATCTCTAGGTGAAGATTTATTATTTGATGAAATAATCAAATAGTTTGGTTTTATCAAAAATTAAAGATAAATCTTATGTTGAGAAGAAGTTCAGTAGGAGCATAATTACATGTGATGTGAATTAAGTGCAACAAGCACACATAAGTTTAATCCTAGTGAAAGTCACTAAATAATAATCAAGAGTATGATTATATACTTGAGAAGGATAAAATATTCTTCTTAGATTATGGTGGACATAAAAATATGCAAAGTATTTGCATATGACAATGTTTGATAATCCGTTTAAGAAGCCAATCCCGCAAGTACATGATGGTGATCATGTTTGGTCAATGCGTATGTGATATCTTTTAGATCAACGAATATGAGATATTTGGTTGATTTGACCTAGTGCAAGTGGGAGATTGATGGTGTTATGCCCTAGGTCAAAGTATTTGTGACCTAGGTTGACGGATTGAATTAACAAACATTATAATTATTCTAAGATATTTCATATAATATGTGCGTATATGTTATTTTAATATAAATAAAATAGACCATGAATATGTAATTCAGCTTTATGTCATCAAAGTGCGTGACTTTGATAGTAAAACTATAAAGTATTATGAATGCTATTCTAAATCGTCCCTGGTCATTTATAGGATATTTGTGGAGACAAATATACTTGCAGATACATATAACAAGTCAAAAGATCGTCAGAATTTGGTATTTTTTTTCTTTCACAGCGTTACTTTTTCTTTTTTGATCAAACTCCAAGTACACGAAAACAAAATTTAAGCGGATTTACGGAATGCGGTGAAACCTCAAAATAAAAAACACCCCTTAGAGATTTCGATAAAAAACTTTAGTTCTTATTTTGTTTATATTAATTTTAAAAAGAATGAAGAAAGTATTGAATTATAAGAAATAAAGATTTGATGAAAAGTACAAAAAACTACTGCAATTATCAGAAAGTGAACTAATAAAAAAATTAAAATTAAAATGTAACACAAATTTTTTTAAAGAATAATTACGTTACAGCAACATAAAAATAAAAGTAAATCAAACAATAATGCAATAATGAAGATTATTTTTTCACTGTTCAAACAAAGTAGATAAATTTGGATTTATTTTGATGTACTGTCATTACATTGCCTAATATTATGATAGAAAATTCGCTTTTATGCCTAAAGTAGAAAAATGTACGTACCTTACCTAATTTGGCAGAAAAGCCACTATCTCAGCACCGTTGAACCAAAATTTTCCCCAATAACTGAAATTGTCCCCTATCTGAAACTAATTAAGCATGGAAACTTTTAAGATTTTTATTTTTTTGTAATAATAAAATTGTAAGAGTTTAATTATAATAGGTAGTTATGAAGTGCCATATGGCAAGTATTGTATGGGTGAGAGATTAATAGTTGGTTATGAATAAGGGTGTATGGGCCATGTCCAAGGAGTAGAATAGGGATTCTAAGTCAAATCGTGTGTTGACTAAGATTAGTATAAATAGGGGGGTGGGGGAGGAGTGAACTCATAATTGTGTTGATGAATTTTAAGTAGTATGTTATCGTTTTTCATCATTATCATCATCGTTCATCTCAATGTCCCATTAAATCCATAAAAAGTCCACAAAAAACAGTCACTGATCAGGATCGTGACAATTGGTATCAAAGCATTCAAATCTCATAAATGGGCTTCTGTCATGGCGAAAGGAGAGAAAAATCATGAAGAACAAATTCAAAATCACATCACTAAGTCAAAATTACAAGCGGAACGACTTACGCACGTTGCTGACAAATCGAGGCGACAATATGATGAGTTAAGAACAACCAGCGAGCTCATATTCAATCAGTTATTGACTAAAATTTAGGTGAGTAATGACGGATTTGGACAATCAGAGGTTGATCGTACTCATCATCCTGAGCCAGATCCAAGGAGGAATAATAAAAGGAGAAATTGTGACGCAGAATATAGTAAGAATAACAATCGAGATGATCTTTATGAAGAAGAGGAGGTTTGGAGTCTACACAATCATCGTTAGACTCAATTTCATCGCAATCGACCACATTACGATTTTGGACCAAAACACGCGTAGAGATCCCGTACTTCGACGGATCTAATCCACGAAGCTGGATCAGAAGGTGTGAGGTATATTTCAAGGTATGTAGAATTCATGAATGGCAATTTGTCGAACTCGCCTCACTCTATCTCAATGGCGAAGCGGAAGAGTGGTGGTTAGGATATTCTATGCATCAAACACATCTCGATTGGTCTCAATTGACTTAAGATCTGTGTCGGAGGTTTGTGGATGAATTTCACACCCTAAGACAAAAAGGCAGTGTGTCAGAGTACATATCTCAATAGGGAGTGAGGGGCTTAGTATTGAAGGATTATCCGGCATTGGATGATCAATTTTTGTTAAATTGTTTTCATCGCAGCGCTAAAGGAGGAATGGAGGCCTTTAGTGGTGGTTTCAAGACCAGTAGATCTCTATCAGGCGTACGAAAATGCTTATCATCATGAATTGAGCTTAGAGCTGTAGAAGAAGAAAAGCTTCTGTAAACCTACTGAGCTCTGTAAAAGTAAACTTAAGGCTGAGGCACCGATTAAGAAGTTCGATAAAACGGTGAAACATTCAGTTGATTGCTGGTACTGTCACGAAAAATTTGTGTCAAACCATTTTTGTGAATCTAGAAGAAAAGCTATGGTGGGGTATTCATGTCATTGAAGGAGAAGAAGAGAAGGAGGAGGAATCGAGCGAAGAAGAAGGGGGCGCAGCGGATCAATTTGGGCTTGAAGAAGGGGAGAATTCAGTAATCGATCTATCGATCTGTGCCATGAATATCATCCCACTCAGTCAAACAATCAAATTAGAAGGGTGGTGTAAGAAGAAGAAGTTCACTGTCTTAATCGACAGTGGAAGCTCATTCCTTTGTCGATCCCAAATTTGCTAAATTAGCAGGTTTAAAACCTGTTTTAATCAGGCCGTTGATGATTTCTGTAGCCAATGGTACTAAAATCGCTTGCGATTCAATCTATAATGAGGTGGAGTTTGAGTTGTAGGGGAGGAATTATGAGGCGGATCTAAGGGTTTTCGAGTTGGGATTAGTTGAAGTAGTTCAGGGGGTCAACCGGATGAAGCTTTTTAGTACAATTATGTTCAACTATCAACTCTGACAAGTGGAAATAGGTGTTAATGGCGAACTGGTGCTGTTGAAAGAAGAGAAAAAGAAGAGTATTCGAGAAGGGGCAGTGGATCTAATTGAAGGAGACAAGTTAATCGCTCTGATAAATGGGGGCCATGTGTAGTGGGTGGCGATGTTACGAGAAGAGGGAAACCAAGTTCGGGCTGGCGAGCTCAACGAGGTGGAAGAGGTTTTCGGGTTTTAAGGGGTCAGAGTTTGGAAAAGGGGTGATGGATTCTAATTCTAAATTCTGTGCGCTGAAATTTGGAAAATCCAGGGAGGATTTTGGTTCCAGAGTTTCTCATTCCATAGTTGAGCAGGGAATTTCGATTCCTGGTTTGAGGCAGATTGTTGTGAAATTTGCTTCTATTTTTAAGGAACCAAAGGTCTACCTCCAAAGAGGTATTGTGACCACCAAATTACGTTAGAAGATGGTGCCAAGCCGGTACAAATCCGACCATACCGTTACTCGCATTATCAAAAAGAAGAGATTGAGAAATTCATTAAGGAAATGGTGGCATGTGGTATTATTATTCGAGCTAGCAAAAGCCCATTTGCATCACCAATGATTTTGGTGGGCAATGTAAGATTAGTGCCTTAGGCTAAATGTATTTGTACTAGGAAATTGATTATGTATTAAGACATTATTATTTATTCAATAAAGATTGTTTCTTATATATCTTGTGTATGGGTTGTGAATGTAAATCTTATGTCAACCAAGAATGACATTTCGGGTTCACGTCATCAGAATACGTGATTCTGATAGTAGAACTGTCAATCAACGAATGCCATTCTAAACTGTACCTAGTAATATGTAGGATGTTTATAGAGATAGACATACTTCAGGTAAGAAGCTACATATCCACACTAGTATATTTGCAGGCTGGATGATCATGTTCTGCTGATCATGGACATAGAGATGTCAAGCCTGGAATATAGGTACGTGTTAGGGAACACATACTGGACTGACCAAACTCTGAGAATATGTATGGTATATATCATTAGTGATTCTCATATGAATAGTGTGCTTGTTCCTATGACCTGAGGTCACCATGGATTCTTGTATGTAGAACTACATACTTTAATATGATCCTACATCATCCGTAATGGGATGATCATTAGGGTCATCATTAGGTATGCACTGAATCATGACGAAGAATGTGAGTGACCAAGATGGGATTTGTTCCTCTCGTCATGAGGGAGATATCTCTGGGCCCCCTGATGAACTAGGACTGAAGGAAATGTATGGCCATGCTCAAAATGGATTAACATGTGTTGTTAATATCATTTTGTATTTACTCAGTCTAATTCTCGATCAGGAAAGAGACTTTGATCAAACTCAAGGATGACATACTTTCATGCATTGTGATCAAGATATATATCATAGAACAAAATGAATAAGCAAATGTCTATTCAGATAGGTTTATGATCGCTGATCATTTCATTTAACATGGGTAGTCATGACATCAGTCTAGAGGTTACTCATGACTTACGATCTCTAGAAGATCGTTGCCAACGTTAAATGGAACCTACAAGGTCACACAATGAACTCCATTCGTACGGGATGAATATGCCTAAAAAACGGTTATACATTTGATGTATAAATTGGTGAACGAAATAATCAATTATTGGATAATTGATCGAACAAAACAGTACCATTATGTTGGCAACGAAATAGTTCCGTTCCCAACGGAATAGACATGGAAACTGTATAACCTTAGCAGCCAAGTAATCCGTTATGGAAATACCTATTCCGTTGGCAATAGAATAGTTCCATTGGCAACGGAATATGAGCAGATTAGGATTTTTAGTTATGGTAACTGAGCAATCGTTCGCATTTCTCTCTAGTATAAATAGAAGGGCAGGGTCTCTCTATTCTACACACAACTCAGAAGTCTTAGAGGCTGTCTATTACACAGAAAAGAGAGAGAAAATCTTGAGATTCGGAAAGTATTTCCGGACTTATCTAGCCAAGTCCGGTTATTCCGTACGTCTGAAGTTCACGTGGATACGAGTAGAGGTTCTCTATCTTGAGAACTTGCGAGCGATTGATCTTCATCCCTAGTAGAAGCAAGGAGGTCGTGAGTCGAGCTTCAGGAAGGAGAAGGTTGCAAGTCAGAAAAGTTCGGACCTACATCCGTTCTTCGTCTCGCGGATCAGGAAGATCCGAGGTATAAATTTTAATAGTTAATCTCGTACTTTTATGCCCTTAACGTAGATCCTAGGGCGGGTTAAATCCATATGTTACACTGCGCATGTAACGTACATGGCTATGGATTTCCCAACATGCAAGACAGATGGTTCATGGTGAATGTGCGTGGACTATCGACAACTCAACTTTTCAACAATCAAAGATAAGTTTCCTATCCCAATTATCGATGATTTGTTGGATGAGTTACATTAGGCTAAACTTTTCTCAAAATTGGATCTTAGGTCTGGTTATCATCAAATAAGGGTGGCCGAAGGAGATATTTACAAAATGGCGTTTCACACTCACTCGAGGCATTTCGAGTTTTTGATGAAGCCTTTTGGTCTCACAAATGCTCCCACAACTTTTCAAGCATTGGTGAATGATATTTTCGCTCCATATTTGAGGAAATTCATCTTGGTGTTTTTTGATGACATTTTGATGTATAGAAAAAATGAACAAAAGCATGTTGAGTATTTAAAGACGATGTTTGAGGTATTGCAAAAACACCAACTTTATACGAAAAGATCTAATTTTTTGGGGTTGCTCACGCTGAGTATCTTGGACATGTTATTTCTTATAATGGGATGGCAACGGATCCTATTAAGGTTCAAGTCATGATGACGTGCCCGGGACCTAAAACCTTGAAGCAATTATGGGGGTTTCTCGAGTTAACAAGATACTATCGCAAATTTGTTCGAATGGAATTACGGCAAAACTGCTCACCGATTTATTGAAGAAAAATGGATTCTTGTGGAATGAGAGGGCAGAAAAGGCTTTTTAAGAGTTGAAAGAAGCCATGTGTAAGGCTCCCATTTACGATTACCCAACTTTCAAAAGGAGTTTCTGATTGAGACTGATGCGAGCGGGACCGGTGTTGGGCCAGTCCTTATGCAAGAAGGGCGGCCAATTGCATTTTTTAGCCAAGATTTGGGGGTTAAAATCAAGGGAGGTAGATGTATGAGAAGGAATTGTTAGCCGTTATGTTAGCGGTTTATAAGTGGGGCCATTATTTGTTGGGGCGGAAATTTATAATTAAAATGGATCATGGAAGTTTGAAGTTTCTCTTGAAAGGGAAGATGAATACGCAATTGCAAAATCGCAGTTTAGAAATGATGGGCATGAATTATCGCATTTTTTTTAGAGAAGGAATTGAGAATAAGGCGGCGAACGCCTTGTCTCGAAGAGGGGAGGAATTAGTGCAGTGGTACCGGAGTGGTACAAGGAGGTCGGGGAGAGTTACAATGAAGACGATGTTAGTAGAATGCCCTAGGCCAATATATTTGAGACCTAGATGTATGGATTGTGTTAAACAAACATTATGTTTATTTAGAGATATTTTATATAATAAATGTATATTGGTTATTTTATTCTTATTACTAAAATGAACCTTGAATATGATATTCAGCTTTATATCATCAAAGTATGTGGCTTTGATAGTAAACTATAAAGTATTATGAATGATACTCTAAACCGTCACTGATCATTCATAGGATGTTTGTGAGATAAACATACTTTATGACAAGCTATAAATGTACATCAGTATGTTAGTTGACTGATGGTCATGTTTTACTGATCATGAATAAGAGTTATTCAGTCATTAACGTAAGTATATGTTGGAGAACATATACTGGATTGACCCACTGTGAGAATACTACATGGTTCATGTCATTAGTTATTCTCAGTAAATAATGTATCTGTAACCCTTAGACTTGAGATTATTTTAGTTTCCTACATGAGAAATTTTATACTTTAATATAATCTAACATCGTCTTTAACCGGGTGGTCATAAAGATTATAATTAGGTATATAATTAATTATGCGGAGGAAATAGTTTAATTAAGATATGATTTGCTCCTCTCATAAATTGAGAGGGATATCTTTAGGCCCCTTGATGATTTGATTGAAGAAACGCACTGCCGTACTCGAATGAATTAATAAGGAGTTATTAATGTCATTTCATGTTCAATCAAATTCGGTGTCAAGAAATATTTATCGACCAATGTAAGGTTGACACATACCATGACTTATGGACGATATAGATATCGTGTAACAAAGGGATACAATACATGAACACAAATTAGGTTTGATCGAATCATCCATACTTGCTTAATTTGGATAATCATGATGTCTTGCTAGAGGCCGCTCATGATTTATAATTCATTGTGATTATTACCAACATTAAGTAAACCTATAGGGTCACACACAAAGAACAACTATTTAGACGTACATAGAAAAATCATAACTTATGTGATAAGTTGTATGAAGAGCTACATAGTCAAGTGACATATCCAATCCTACATCTTATATGATAAGATGTGTTGCATATATGGTTACATAGTTATCATACACATATGATATGAAACTTATGGACTATATAGGCACAAGAGACACCCCAAAATATTATATAAAGATATATTATTTTCATCCAACTTTTGTGAGACAAAAAGGAGAGAAAAATCTGAAAATTATTCTCTTGTTATTTCTGTGAGAAAAATGAAGAACGAATACTAGCATATATCATTCTTTATCCGTTCAAAGGGGTTGTTCGTGTGGATACTGATAGAGGACGAAGCGAAGTACGGCGTCTTTGTGATTCGGGTTGAAACCGTGGTTTGTTTGGAGAATCGGTTTGCTTGGAGAATCGGTTCATTTGGAGATCGCTTGGAGATCGGTTTGTAAGACCGATTAGGCGAAACATACAAAGGATCGGTTTGAAAACCGGTTTGGAATCGGGCAAAGAAAAGCGTCAACCAAATTTGCTTTCGATTATCACGGATTAAGCGTAATCCGAAGGTACAAAGTTATGAACTTTTCTTTGATTTAATTGTAATTCACAGATCCTTCTTTTGAGTTTCGAATTCGATTTTGTTTCGTTTTTATTTTTCCGCTGTATTATGAACGGTAGAAACCCAACAGACGAGGAAATGCAAACAATTTTGAAGGGCTAATGCTTAATAATGGGGGTCATAATGAGTATTCGTTACATAAGGGGTTGGTGCGCTTTAAAAGACGATTTGTGTAGGGGAAAATGCGGGTTTGAAAGAAAAGCTTATCGCGGGAGCGCATGATTCATCAAAAGGTGGGCATTCGGGGGTGTTGAGCACGTACCAAAGGCTAAAAAAGATTTTCTTTTGGAAACAAATGACAAAAATATGTTGAAGAGTTTTTTCAACAATGCGCTACGTGCCGACGCAACAAAATTGAGCATGTGGCAAGTCCGGGTTTATTGCAACCTTTAGAAATTCCCAAAATGGCGTGGACGCATGTGAGCATGAATTTTTTTTGAGGGGTTGCCTAGTCCAATGGGCGCGATTCAATTCTTGTAGTGGTGGATCGATTGACAAAATACACGCATTTTGTGGGGTTGACACACCAATATACGGCTCAAATCATGGCAAAAATATTTTGTGAGAATGTTTGCAAATTGCATGGGGTGCCACGCGTGATTGTGAGTGATCAGGACAAGGTGTTCATGAGTACAGTTTGGAATGAATTATTTCGCATTTAAGGAACGAGTTTGAATTTGAGTACTTTATATCACCCGCAAACCGATGGCCAAACGGAAAGAGTGAATCAATGTCTTAAGAATTATTTGCGTTATATTGTACAAGACGTACCAAAAAGGTGGGAAAATTGGCTCACGCAAGCGGAATGTACTTCTTATCGTAACTCATTCAAAATGAGTCCGTTTAAGGCTCTTTATGGTTACAAACCGAGGTCGGTTGAATTGGGAATGTCCCCAAGTTCGAGAAACACGGCGATGGACAAATGGGCGAGAAAACGGGACCAAATATTACAAGTGATTAAAGAAAATCTAAAAAAGGCACGAGAAATAATGAAACTTTATGCGGATAAGAATTGTTCGGAAAGGAGTTTTGCGAAAGGAGATATGGTTTTCTTGAAGTTGCAACCCTATCGACAAACTTCGGTCTCTTTAAACCAAGGCACAAAACTCCACTTGTGTTATTACGGGCCAATTGAGGTGATTGAGAAAATAGGTATGGTGGTGTATCGCCTCAAATTACCGGTGCGTTCATTAATACACCCGGTTTTTCACGTCTCGCAACTAAAGAAGAAAATTGGAGATAAAAAGACGGTCACAAAAAGCTTGCCATTGGTCGGACTCGAAGGGTTGTTCAAAGTGGTTACGGTCTCTATTTTAAAAACACAAGTCGTCAAAAGGAATAATCTGCCGACCCCATAATGACTTATTCAATGGTTCAATTTGCCGATTGAAGAAGCTACATGGAAAGAGCCCAATATGATCAAGAAAAGATTTTCCGACTTCAAACCTTGAGACAAGGTTTCATTAAGGGGAGTGAAATGTTAAGATTTTTATATTTTTATAATAATAAAATCCTTAGAGGGTTTAATTGTAATAGGTAATTATGGAGTGTCACATGGCAAGTATTGTATGGATGAGAGATTAATAGTTTGTTATAAGTAAGGGTGTATGGACCATATCCAAGGAGGAGTAGAATAGGGATTATAAGTCAAGACGTGGGTTGACTAAGATTAGTATAAATAGGCAGGAGGGACAAAGAGTGAACTCATAATTGTGTTGATTAATTTTAAGTAGTATCTGTTATCGTTTTTCATCATTATCATCATCGTTCATCTCAATTTCCCATTAAATCTATAAAAAAAATATCCACAAAAAACAGTCAATGATCACTCAAGGATCATGACAGAAACACTCGAGAAATAACAAAGATGTGTATAAATAAATAAATACCTAATAATTTAGATGTAGAGCGCATAGAAAAGGAAGCTACCATCGGTCTTGTACATGATTTCAAATCCTTCAACAGTGGCACTAGCTTCTCTTCTCCATCGCCTTAAATAATGGTTGGGTGAAAAACTGGATGAGAGAGATGGCAGCACGAGAGATGGGGCGGGGGAGAGAATGTTCTTTTGGAGGGGACGGAGATTCGACGAGTTGAGAGTTTGGGGCGCATTCAATAGATTTTCGGGGAGCTTCAACCGTGACTTGCGAGAGAGATGGGAGAGTGCGAGGAGAGAGATTCGAGAGTGGTGAGAATTTGGGGCGCAAGAAGAGGAGAGATAAATCGTCAAGGTGAGGATTTAGGGCGCGAGAGAGGCAGAACATGGAGATAAAAGGGGACAGAGAGAAGAAATATGAGCAAGATTAATTAGGATCTTACAGTTAAGAAGTTGGGCATTAATCTGGTTAATCATTTTTTAATGACGTGGCTAATTAAGGATTAAGAAAAACAGTTGAAAATTAAATAGTTATGGTTAATTTTGAGGTTTTGTAGGGCCTTTAAATAAAGTTTAGTCTAAAGGCTAATAAAAGGAAGTGATTTGGTAAATTATAGGGGTGCTGCTATCTACAGCGCAAGGTTTCAATTGATCGCATTAGCATTTAATGGTACTTTTTTTTTATCTATTTACCCTCGTAATGCGTTATTTGTTATTCACTCTTTAATATCCGTAATGCCCTTAACTCAAAAATCACAAAGCACCATCCATAATGCCATAACTTGTTTTACCCATTTCTGAATTATTTTATCACATTTAAAATTAGTTGTGTATTATAGATTGATTGTAGTTAATCGGTTTATTTTGATTTATAGATTTTTTTTTGTTCAACAAAAGACTCATTGCACTTTAAAGCCAATATAAATCTACAAATGATATGTTGGCCTTTTTTTTTTAATTTTCTCTTAGATATAACAAAGTTTTTTTTGAAATATTCCTTTCATGTCAAATTTTGAAAAAACAAATGTTAAAAAGATGCACCAAACTAATATATATATTTTTTTGAATGGGTGCTTGAGACTAAAATCATTTTTTAAGGAGAGCATTTAACATGATTTACATATTCTAGAAATATAATGTGATTTTTTGCAAGAAATAGGACATTTGTTTTGTAGTTGTATGTAGTCTACCAATGAAATGACTCATTCTCACCTGACTTTGTTTTGAAGGGGTATTCTACAAATAAAATAGAAGCAAAATAAATAAAAAATATTGTAAAGGGGTAAAATGGATAAAAGTAAATGGCATTAATCACTCATGAGCTCAATTATCAGAAGTTACGCTCAAGATATCACATCTCAAATTATAGGCACTTAGAATTGTAAACAAGGGGGAGCTCGTGGAATACCAAGCAAAGTTCACACAAGGGGAAACGCCAGCACAACTGGAAGCGAGAGGCATGGCCGAAGCTTAAAAAGAGTGATACAACTCGGTCAAGAAAATTGTGTCTTTCTCTCCGATTGTATCCAATTAATCAAGCCATTTGTGATGACGAACTTACTATGCCCTATGATTGGAAATCAGCTCAAGTGACATAATTTGGGTTAAGGCGGGGATTCCACCGAAGGTCCAAGTCATGCTTTGGAAGGTTCATGTAGGGTTTTGCCGACGAGAGGGAAATTGGCAGCCACTATCTCATACATCAAACCAACATGCCCATTTGCCAAGTGAATTTTGAAGATGCAACACGCCCTAGTGAATTGCCCCCGGAGTAGAGCTACTTGGTATCTCTCATCCCTCGGCAATACGAACTAACCTACTACCCGATCAAGAAACCAAAATTGTCAAGCGACTCCACAAAAACCTAACACAAGATGATTTTGTTCTAGCGGCCAATCTTATTTGGGCGATATGGTGGGCCCGAAATGGAACCGCCTTCAAAGAGAAAACACATACACCGAACTCCATAGTTGCTCATGCTTGCGACCTCAAAACCCTCCACTTCCCGATGCCGGGGAAACCCGGCCAACTAATAGACAAGCCGTGCTTTACCAACGAGTTGTGTTGCTACGTGGACGGGTCGTGGAAACAAGGCAAACACGGTGGCATAGGTTTCATTATTGTAAACAAGGGGGAGCTCGGGGAATAGCAAGCAAAATTCACACAAGGGGGATCGCTGGCACAACTCGAAGCGAGAGCCATGGCCAAAACTGTAAAAAGAGTGATATAACTCGGTCGGCAAAATTGTGTTTTTCTCTCCGATTGTATCAAATTAATCAACGCCATTTGTGATGACAAACTTACTATGTCCTATGATTGGAAATCATTTCAAGACATTTGGTTGTGTTGGAAGCTTGGGTAGAAGTGCAAAGGCGCTAATTTTCGATACGTGAGAAGGGCAGGAAATGGCGAGACCAGTTGTCTTGCTAGGGACGCACCAGAGACAAGAATGACCATAAGTGGTTCGAGTTTTCCTCTACCTTTCAAATGTGAGGCAAAAGGGGTCAGATCAAAGTAGAGAGACTCTTTCTTCGACGAGGCTACCTCCATGATCCGTCTGCTCTCACACACGTTTGGAAGAGGCCCGTCTAGTTTTTCTTATAGCATTTTGTTTCTTGTTTTTTTTGGAAGAACTCTTGATCTGGTTGTTTATTTCTTATTAGGGATCTTGACAAGTCCTAGTTGGCTTGATTTTCTCAAGATTGTCTTCCAATGCAATAGATCACTTTATTGTTATATTAAGCCTACGAGCAAGTTAAAAAGAAAAAAAATTTATCAGAAGTTGCGCTAAAGATAGCACTTCCTAAATTATAGGCACTTGGCATAGTATCTTACCTATGAAATGATGTCTCTGCCGTGCCATTCTTATCACGAGGATTTCAAAATGAGATAAATAAGCATGTGGGACTAGGCATTATTGTATTGTAACAGATCCTTTTTTGACGTAAAATTTTTACAAGTAGCAGAATTGTGGGTACCAACGATAGAGTAAGTATTATTTTTGTTGATTACGCGGAAATTATTTGTATTTTGAAAATATGGTCTAGATATACACGTTGGGCCTGTGAGTATGTGGGCCGAATAAGATCTAAGGTCTCTCACAAATTCATAAAGCATTCAAAATTCCAAATTATGTATAGTTGTGTACTCTATATTTAAGTGTTAGAGCGGTACGGTAAAATGTCTAGGGTTTCCCCGCGTCTCTTACAAAAATGACGCCGGACAGATCTTAGTTACCAAATTAACACAAGACAGATCTTAGTTACCAAATTAACACAATTTCTTCAAATTTAACTTAATTTTGCCCATAAATGGATTCTTCATTAAATTTACCCTCTTTTGTTCAATTTTAACATTTTGAACCTAAAACCAGTTTAAACAATGTAATTTTTGTGATTTAACGTAGTTCCGCTCTGATGCTACCAAATCTTAGATCGAACTACGTGAATTATAACTGTAATAGGAAAAACGTATCTTATTCCAATTTGTGTACCAAACCGGAGATGACGTCCTTAGTTGCAAAGAAGACCTTCTAGAATATCATAATCCCGTAAAGAGTCCTTTAAATTTCTTCTCTAGGTTTCTCTTCTCTTAACTTGATGAGATAAGAGAGAATGATTCATTGATTCTGTTATCATTAACCAACTTGGTCACTTTACTTTAAGCATATATCTGACAGTATTACAATACATATAATTATTTTACATATAAGCCCAACGTTGCATTAATGATCCAACATTAAGTTCAGTATTAAAAAAGCACATCTCAACTAGTCTAGTGTTGCATTTGGTGCAATGAGAAATCACTCTGCATTCACCTTCTTCTTCTTTTTTTTCTTTTTTAAGTTTCTCCGGTGAGGAACAATTTGTAAAAGAAAGAATGAAAGAAATGCAATTGGTTAGTTTTGAATCACGAACTTTATATTTGAAATGATATATTTAACCCCTAGGATAAAAGACCATTTGCAAATACAATCACATTCAGTTATGCTTTAACCACTTATCTCTAATGCAAGCAGGGACATAACCATAACTAAATCATAAGGGGGGCCGAGACGGATCATAGTATAAATAAACCATAAATAATTTTTTTCTCTTTATTAGCCGTGGCATAAATAATTGTTTATCTAGCATATATACGTAATTTTTCTAGTACCTAATGATTATAAAAAACATTTATCGCTATTTTCCCAAATTTAATAATTTATATTTAATTTAAAGAAACTTTAACTTAATATTTAATAATATTTCAATTATACATTTAAAAGTTAGTTCAAATAAGAATACACCAATACCAAAAAAAATCATATAGTAAGTCTTCATGATTGACATTTTGAAAATAATATAGTAATTGTATTTTAGGATTTAATCTATAACTATTATTATGACCTTACAATATATACTTCATTTGAAGTATATTTATCTTTTCTAGAAAAGATAAAATGTTAAATTTATGTGCAATTCATACACACTACAGGAAGTTTGCTAGTAATATTATAAAATATTTTTTTTCCTTTGCAACCCCTAGGCAATTAGAAAATATTTTTTAACTTACTGGAAAATAGTTAAATTTATGGGGAAAATGTATACAATATAACACAAATAAGATTTTGACTTTGGCAAAGTATAACTATTTGTGGTACATGGTACAAGGCTACAACCTGATAAGTCATTAATTATACACATTTTATATCCTATACATATGTAATATTGCACCATTATATGTATTAATATTCTATTTATATGGATAATAATCACAAATTGAATGTTGATACTATTGATGGGATATTTATGTGATTTCAGGTGCAATTTAGATGGACCATAATTTGGAGAAAAGATGTTGGAGCATAAGATGGAAATAATAATCAAGACTCGGGCCTGCCGACACAGCCTCAGTATTTCGGCCATAACTCACAATCTGGGCCCCCTCTATATACATACTATATAGCGTTGGAAAGAAGAGAACAAAGCCCACAATTCATTCCATATCATCAGAGCCCAATTCCGAAGTCTACAAGACCCAAATTGACCATCTTCTGGATAGATCTTTCATGCAATGTGCATGCACTCTTCATGCCTTTGCCATGCTCCCTTCACACTCTTTGCATGGAGCTTCATTCATCCCTCATAATCACCTTTTGAGAGGGTTATAACCAGGTGCAAGGCATCATTTCTAATCACTTTTGAACTTCATCATTCTCTCTCTTGGAGTTGGGCAAGTCAAGCAAGCTTCATTCTTCCATCCGCGCTTCATTAATTGGTTCTATAATTATTTTATTTACTTTATTTTCCATGTATTTCGAGTAAGCCCTTCGAGGGATAGTTAGTGTCTATGTTTTTGTGTTGTAACTTTTGAGACCATTAATAATGAATTTCATTTGAACGGTTATTATTCTGTTTTTACTTACTTATTATCTTTCATGCTCAATGAATTGTTTTAAGTTTATTTCGGTCAATTCTATGTTCAATAGTAATTAACAAGGGCTACAAAATTCCTTTGGTTGCTTTGCTCAATAGCTTCCATTAGAATTTGAATAATAACCAAGTGCAAATAACTCATAACGAACTAAACAGTTCTGAAAAAGCTCATTGTTTAGGAGGTTTTGATTTGTTTAAATGACCAATGATTCCTATTGAATTGGTCATGATATTCAAGTAGGTTAGTATTTTTATTTACGAGCTCATCTAAACTAAAATCCTATCTTTTTGTTTGAGTTATTTATCGGTTAGAGCTCATCTTACTGCACTTAAGATATTAATTTCAAATTCATTATTATAATCAAGAATAAAGTTACACACAAATTCACTACACGAAACTATGCCTCATTTCACAAAACCACCACATCTTTTAGTATTTACTTTAAGTTTTCTCTTTACTTGTTACTTTCATTTTGTTGCAATCAACCAATCAACAACCCCCCCAATTGTGTGTCTTGTTTTAGGTCTTGTGTTTGGTTTTATTTACGGTATTGGTTTCTCCTTATTTTAGTTTTCTATTTTTATTAGAGTCCATTTTCATTAGAGAAGTAATTTGTTTTCCTGGTTTAGTCTAAGTAGCTCTCTGTGGTTCGACCCCTACTTCCACTGTCTACTTTATTGTAGTTAAGTCTAGGGTTACAAATTTCTTTTGGTAAGCGTAAAACGACTGCAAAAATACCTCTTATCAAAATGGCGCCGTTGCCGGGGTACTAGCAACGCGACTAGTCTAGGTCAATATTCACACTTCTCTTCTGTAGTACGGTAGTCTGCTTTTGTGTCAGAGTAAACCGAATTCGTTTTACTTTTTGTCAGTCATATCTTTTTAACGTTTTGTCAGTCACACTTTCGTTACCTTTGTTATCTTTTTCACTTTTTGTCAGAGTCAGTCATACTATTTATTTTCACTTTGAGTCTGCATTACTTGCATTCACTAATTCTCTTTCTTACACTTGATTCCAGTTCATGAAAGCTACTCGTAGTTCTAATCTTCCACTTGCACCATTAGATCCGGAGATTGAGAGAACACACCTGGAGCGAAGAAGAGCAATTCCGGAAACACCGAAAGCAGCCGAAGAAACTGAAAAGGTGGAGAACTTGGACAGCGAAAGCGAACCTCCTACTCCACCAGCTCCTCCTCACGCTACAAGAGGTAATACTACAGTCATGGCTAATTTTGAGGATAGGACACTTAGGGACTTGTCTACCTTTGATTTTGCTATCAACCAGTATGGTATTGTATTACCACCGGTCCCGAATTTTAAGATCCATACGGGTCTTCTTCAATTATTACCGACTTTCAATGGGAGCGCCGGAGATGATCCGCACTCTCACATGCGGGAGTTCAACCATATCACCGCAACAATGATGCCGGCGGAGATTGAAGATGAAGGTCCTTACAAGCTGCGACTGTTTTCATACAGTCTTCAGGACCAGCAAAGGACTGGTACTACCATCTAGCACCTTTTCCAACAACTTGGGTAGAACTTCAAAACTTGTTTCTAGACAAGTATTTTCCTGTCTCTCTTATCGCTTCTATTAGGAAACAGATTTGTAGTATTCAACGAGAAGTAGGGGAAACCCTCTACGAGTACTATGATCGCTTCCAGAACTTGTGTGCAAAATGTCCCAACCATCAAGTCCCAGAGAATGTCTTGATTCAACACTTGTATGATGGGATGCTTCAAGAGACTAGGGATAATGTAGATTCTGCTAGTGGGGGTGCTTTCATAGATAAAACCGTTAGGCAAGCACGAACCTTGATAGAAACCATGGTAAAATATGCACAATCTAGTAGAACCAGATCTCGACTTAGGGGAGTTAGTGAGATTAGAGACTGTGATTTGGAGAAGCGAGTGAATGGTATGGACGCCAAATTAGATAGCTTGGCTAATATGATGGCGTCATTCATGAGAACCAAAATGGAAGTAAAAGCATGCGGTGCCTGCACTCAGACAGGACACACCACTGATGCGTGCCCAACACTCCATGATGAGGAGAAAGTCACGGCCACAGCTTGCAGCATCTTCAAGCTAAACCAACACGGAAATTCAAATGGGGGTCAAAACCGTAATTATGATCCCTATTCCAAAACGTACAACCCTGGAAACCAACAACAACCTCCTCAAATCCATCATCAAAATTCTTCTTCTTCTTCACCTCCAATTGACCCTGCTTTGAAAAGTCTTTCTGACATTGTGACCTCCTTGGCCACATCAACTACTTCTTTTCAGAAGGATACAAAAACTGCCCTAACACATCTGGGCACTCAAATTGCTCAAATATCCTCTGAATTAAACCAGTTAAAAACTCAGGGGTCCTCACAACTTCCTTCCCAAACTCTAAACCCCCGTGAGAATGCATGTGCTATCACCTTAAGAAGTGGTAAAGAAATAGAAGGGAGTAAAGGAAACATGCAAGGTGAAGGAGAGATTGAAGTAATTAAGCCGGAATCCGAGAAGATGAAAGAAAAGTCCAAGGAAATACCACCTTATAAACCTAGAGCCCCTTTTCCTAGCAGTCTAGCGGTTAACACCAAAAAGGATGAGGCAGAGAGAGATATCCTAGAGGTTTTCAAGAAAGTGGAATTGAACATTCCACTACTCGATTCCATTCGTCGATTCCCTCGCTATGCGAAATTTCTCAAGGACTTGTGTACGAATAAGAGAAAGCTAAATGGTCATGAGAGAGTAACAATGAGTGAGAATGTCTCTGCGGTTATTCGCAAGAAGCTTCTAGAGAAGCAAAAGGATCCTGGCATGTTTGCCATTCCTTGTAGCATCGGGCACCATGAATTTGCTCGGTGCATGCTTGATCTTGGGGCATCTATCAATGTCGTTCCCTTTTCTATCTATTCTTCCCTCGGTTTAGGACCTTTGAAAAAGACCGGGGTGATCCTTCAACTAGCCGATCGTTCTACTGCTGTGCCAGAGGGAGTTATAGAGGATGTCCTTGTTAAGGTCAATGGACTTATCTTCCCTGCAGATTTCTATATTCTGCGTATGGATGAGTCTGATCGCTCACCGAGTTCGACTCCCATTCTTCTGGGAAGAGCCTTCCTTAAAACTGCCCGAACCAAGATTGATGTGCACAATGGCACTCTTTCTATGGAATTTGACGGAGAGAACATCTCTTTCAACATCTTTGATGCTATCAAGCATCCTTCTGACGGGAATGTCTCCGCTATTTGCACCATCGACTCAGTTGATGAGTGTGTCGACAACTTCTCCTCTTTTGAGTTCATAGATCTGCTCGAGACCATTCTTGATCTCTCTCCAGATGAGCAGGACCTTCTTCAAAGTCTATCTGCCTTAGCCATTGGAGAGGCTTCTTCCTCTTCTTCTTCTCCTCCCTTGATAGACTTGAAACCCTCTCTTGAGCCCACCAAACCTTCCATTGTGAATCCCCCCTCTCTTGACCTAAAACCTCTACCAGCTCATCTCAAGTACGCATACTTGGGTAAAGGAGACACTCTTCCAGTGATCATCTCTAGTAGCCTCACTGCTGCTCAGGAAGAGAAGTTAGTTAATGTCTCGAGGGACCACAAGACTGCGATTGGATGGACTCTGGCTGATATTAAGGGGATCAACCCCTCTACGTATATGCATCGTATATTGTTGGAGGATGGATCTAAACCATCCCGTGAGCCTCAGCGTAGGCTGAATCCTCCAATGATGGAAGTGGTCAAGAAAGAAATCATCAAACTCCTTGATGCAGGAATCATATACCCTATCTCTGATTCATAGTGGGTATCACCAATCCATGTGGTACCCAAGAAAACTGGTATTACAATAATCGAGAATCAGGATGGTGAAAAAGTTCCTACGAGAGCACAAAATGGATGGCGAGTATGTATTGGTTATCGCAAATTAAACACTGCCACCCGGAAAGACCATTTTCCCCTTCCCTTCATTGACCAGATGCTTGAGCGCCTTGCTGGGCGCCACCATTACTGCTTCTTAGATGGCTTCTCTGGTTACTTTCAAATAGCCATCGCCCCCGAGGATCAAGAAAAGAACACATTCACGTGCCCTTTTGGCACCTTTGCCTACAGACGCATGCCCTTTGGGTTGTGTAACGCACCCGGTACATTTCAGAGATGTATGATGTCCATCTTCTCTGATTATGTCACCCGACTTATTGAGGTTTTCATGGATAATTTCACCATCTATGGTGATTCATTCGATGACTGCCTGGGAAACCTAAAGTTGATTCTTCAAAGGTGTGTAGAGACCGACCTGGTGCTGAATTACGAGAAATGTCATTTCATGGTGGATCAGGGCATAGTCTTAGGCCATGTGGTTTTCTCTCGGGGTCTTGAAGTGGATAAAGCAAAGATTGATGTCATTAGATCCCTTCAGTACCCAACCAATGTGAAGGATATTCGATCATTTCTCGGTCATGCCGGATTTTATAGGCGTTTCATCAAAGATTTCTCAAAAATCGCTCAACCTCTTTGTCTTCTTCTCCAAAAAGAGGCTTCTTTTGAGTTCAATGAGAAATGCAAAGCGGCGTTCGACCTTCTCAAAGAGAAACTATGTTCTGCCCCCATCATTAAAGCTCCCGACTGGAATCTTGCCTTTCGAGATCATGTGCGATGCGAGTGATAGGGCAGTTGGAGCTGTTCTTGGGCAGCGGGATGGGCGAGAACCCCATGTTATCTCTTATGCCTCCAGGACCTTAGACGATGCTCAGTGCAACTATACAACTACAGAAAAAGAGCTGCTAGCCATTGTTTTTGCATTGGAAAAATTTAGGTCCTACCTCTTAGGGGCTAAGGTGATTATATACTCTGACCATGCCGCGTTGAGGCATCTTTTCAAGAAGAAGGAATCCAAGCCGAGACTTCTTCGTTGGATATTGTTGCTCCAGGAGTTCGATTTGGAGATTAGAGATAAACGAGGATCAGAGAATCTAGTTGCAGATCACCTTAGCCGCCTTCCTATGAGTATTGAGGAGGGTACCCCAATATCGGAATTCTTTCCTGGGGAATATCTCTATGCCGTGCAAAGCTATACACCATGGTATGCTGATATAGTGAATTACCTGGTGGCTAAAGACCTACCAGAGGATCTTACACGTGCACAGGCCGATCGAATCCGATATGATTCTCGATTTTATATTTGGGATGAGCCTTACCTCTTTCGGATTTGCGCGGATCAAATTATTCGGAGATGTAAACCAGATAATGAGGTCAGATCCGTGCTTGAGTTTTGTCACTCTCTGGAGTGTGGAGGACACTTTGGCGCCAAGCGGACAGCTCATAAGGTCCTTGAGTGTGGTTTCTTCTGGCCTACTCTACATAAGGATGCTTACTTCTTCGTAAAGTCATGTGAGCGATGCCAGAGAACGGGAGGACTAACCAAGAGAGACGAGATGCCGATGAAGTATATTCTTGCATGTGAGGTTTTTGAAGTGTGGGGTATCGACTTTATGGGACCTTTTCCTCCCTCATATGGCTTTGAGTATATCCTCCTGGCAGTCGATTATGTCTCCAAGTGGGTTGAGGCCAAGGCCACAAAATGGGCAGATGCAAAAACAGTCGTGGATTTTGTCAAGGACCAGATCTTTACTAGGTTTGGGGTCCCGAGAGTCATCATCAGTGATAGAGGAACCCATTTCTGCAACCGGAGTTTCGAGGCATTAATGGAGCAATACCATGTCACACATAAAACCTCGACAGCTTACCACCCTCAAACCAATGGCCAAGCAGAGCTTTCGAATAGGGAGATCAAAGGCGTTTTGGAGAAAGTGGTGAACCCCACCAGGAAAGACTGGAGTCTTCGGTTGAATGACGCACTCTGGGCTTACAGGACTGCGTTCAAGTCCCCTGTAGGCATGTCCCCTTATCGGCTAGTCTATGGAAAGGCTTGTCATCTTCCGGTTGAACTCGAGCACAAAGCCTATTGGGCCATCAAGAAGTGCCATCTAGACTACCCAAACGATGCATTCAACCGGAAACTGCAAATCCAAGAGCTAGAGGAGATCCGAAATGACGCGTATGAGAACTCCCGAATCTTCAAGGAGAAGACCAAGATCTATCATGATAGGAAGCTTGCCCACAAGGATTTTAAAGTGGGTGACAAGGTGTTGCTGTTTAACTCAAGACTCAAATTACACCCGGGCAAGCTACAAAGTAGCTGGATAGGGCCCTTTCTTGTGACCAAATTGTTCGATTATGGTGCAGCAGAAATTCAGGGTCTGGATTCAAGGAAGGTGTTCAAGGTCAACGGGCATCGGCTGAAGCAGTTTCATGAGAGTTTCGATGCGAGTTGGATTGACATTCACGAGCTTGGAGAGCCAGCATCCATTGCTTGAGGAGATGGAAACGTCGGGCCAACGACGTTAAAGAGAGGCGCTACTGGGAGGCAACCCTGCGAATAAAGGTTTTGTTTTTCTTTGTTTATTTTCTTTTTCTTGCATTGCATCACTACTTTGTGCTTAGCTTTACTCGAGGACGAGTAAAAGTTTAAGTGTGGGGTGGAGTCTTTATTGCATGTTAGGTAGTTAAAAAAAAATAATAATAATAAAAACCCATTTTTAAGCCTCAAATTAAAAAAAATGCCCAATTAAAAATTAAAAAGATTGAGAGAGAACTGTAACTTGTATTGAATAATGTGGTGGAACTTGTTTGGACTCAAAAGGATAATAATAATAATAATAATAATAATAATAATAATAATAATAATAATAATAATAATAATAATAATAATAATAATAATAATACCTTCTTAAAATTTTTGATAAAACTCGGGAAGCACATACCAATATTCTTTTCTATCATCTTTTCGTGTCATGAGTATCAAGCTTAAATTCATTCTAGCAATCTCTATCCACTCAGGATGACAATGGTAATATCTCAAGAGTCCAGCGTCCATCAAAAAATGACTTGACATATTTCCCCATTCATGAATATAAAATTCATTATTCAAACCAATTTGCCTGATCATTCCTTCATCTCCCATATAAGGTAAAATACTCTGAAAAATGGGTATGAGACGTGCGCTTTCACAAATGCAGACGATTATAACGACCAAGCTCTCCTTCAGATCATCCAAAGCAACACCTCCCTCATCTATCAAATCAACCATTGCCCCCATTATACAAAATAGAACCTCCTGCATAATTCAAACAATTTTGCACAGCTTCCCTTAATTGCAATCGACCTACCAAAACATCGGGAAGGCTTCCCGTCAGAACGTCGTAATCCTTATAGGCATCAACTTCTATAATTTCATCCATTGGAAAAATATATGGCGTATCTCTAAAAACCCTCCATCTCGCATCATCTTTTCTCTTCCATGCAATGAGGTAGAGATTGTCGGCCCTCAGAATGGCCAACAATGTGTCCTCATCATGATCCTCTAAGGCGCCAACTGATTCTTCGTATGTTTCTATGATGAATGACGAGCCTATTTTGCGTCTGCAAAAACCCTACAAACATTAAATAATATTAATTTTTGAACCTCATAAGTTTTTTAATGGAGAATTTCATATTTACCCTTCTAAAACCTCAAAATATCATATTTATCCTTCTAAAATTATAAATTTCATTTAATAGAGATTTCGGAAGAAATCATAGGGACAAAAATATAATTTAATAATTTTGGATAATTTGAAATTCCTAAAATGAAGAAATATAAATACTAAAAAGAGGGAAAAATTATGTATACTCACATGAGGCGTGTTATAACCTTGCATCTTAGACCGCGAAAGGAAATGTGGTTACTCTCTCGCGGCAATTTCCTGTCTTAGACGGCAATTTCTTTTCTTTTCTTTTTTTCAGCGAATCTGTAATTAACAAACTTTAGGGTTTAGGATTTAGGTTAAAAAATAGAAAATTACAAATAGTGAAAGAATATGCTCCAACATGTTGGGAGGAAATGTTATATAAACAGTACATGTTACTATAATTTATTTCGGTATTAACAAATAAAATGCTAGGAATTTTTTCTTTAGTTATTTGAATTTTTTTTTAGAAATAGGTTATTACAAGCATCATAATATTGTTGCATAATTAGTCCACGTTAAGTATTAAGAGCTAATATAGTTTTCAATGATCATATGTTTAATACCCATAAAACATCAAAATGAATAATGATAATCATAGCCCCATAAAATTTATATTATTTTACTGAAACGTGTATATTTTATCAAATTTGAAAATTAATTTAAGTTATAGTTCATGTATATTATATTTTTAGTTAATCGTATATAATTATGTAAAATATATGGAATATCATTTTGAAGTGGAGCGAGATCCCTCTAATAATTGTATCTAATACCTGAAAAATATCTTTCATTTGCTTTTGCTGGGTTTCAATACCACATCTGGGTTGGTGGGCAACATCAATTTTGCTACTTTGTTGATGTGATAATATAATATAATATAATATAATATAATATAATATAATATAATATAATATAATACAATACAATACAATACAATACAATACAATACAATACAATACAATACAATACAATATAATATAATATAATATAATATAATATAATATAATATAATATAATATAATATAATATAATATAAAACAATAAAATATAATGTAATAAAATATAATATAATATAATATAACATAATATAATACAATATAATGTAATATAATATAATATAATACAATACAATACAATATAATACAATACAATATAATATAATATAATACAATACAGTATAATACAATATAAAACAATACAATACAGTATAATACAATATAAAACAATACAATACAATACAATACAATACAATACAATATAATATAATACAATAAAATACAATATAATATAATATAATATAATATAATATAATATAATATAATATAATATAATATAATATAATATAATATAATAAAATATAATATAATATAATATAATATAATATAATATAATATAATATAATATAATATAATATAATATAATATAATATAATATAGTATAATATAATACAATATAATATAATATACTATAATATAATACAATATACTATAATATAATATAATATACTATAATATAATCTAATATAATATAACATAATATAACACAATATAACACAATAAAACATAATATAACACAATATAACACAATAAAACATAATAAAACATAATATAATATAACATAACATAATATAATATAATATAATATAATATAATATAATATAATATAATATAATATAATATAATATAATATAATATAATATAATATAATATAATATAATATAATATAATATAATATAATATAATCCAACATAATATAATATAATATAATATAATATAATATAATATAATATAATATAATA
Source organism: Juncus inflexus (assembly GCA_024447665.1). Lineage (NCBI taxonomy): Eukaryota > Viridiplantae > Streptophyta > Magnoliopsida > Poales > Juncaceae > Juncus > Juncus inflexus. The sequence goes on from JAJHPC010000003.1 coordinate 2,516,446, forward strand.
TAATATAATATAATACAATATAATATAATATAATATAATATAATATAATATAATATAATATAATATAATATAATATAATATAATATAATATAATATAATATAATATAATATAATATAATATAATATAATATAATATAATATAATATAATATAATATAATATAATATAATATAAAACAATAAAATATAATGTAATAAAATATAATATAATATAATATAATATAATACAATATAATATAATATAATATAATATAATGTATTATAATATAATATAATATAATATAATATAATATAATATAATATAATATAATATAATATAAAACAATAAAATATAATGTAATATAATGTAATATAATACAATGTAAAATAAAATAATATAATATAATATAATATAATATAATATAATATAATATAATATAATATAATATAATATAATATAATATAATATAATATAATATAATATAATATAATATAATATAATATAATATAATATAATATTGATTGCACAAGTAACATGGCGAGCACTAAACCAAGAAACGACCTTGTGATTATCGGCGGCGGAAATAATAGTGCAAAGCAATATGCTCACACTAGCCCAAGAAGGAACAATAATAGAAGAAGAAAGGCTTGAACAATGGAACTTGAAAAATAAGATAAATTTCTTATTACAAGAGAAAAAAGAGATACAAAATATTGTTGTTGTTGGAATGAATAAAACTCTACCCCTATCCCTTTATTTATAGGATAGTCATAACTAATATAAGGAAATAACTCAAAGAATTACTGCCCTATTTAACACCTAAACATGGAAATACGAAACCTTCTTGTCAAGAAATCTAATTTATGGTAATACCAAAATTTCCAAGAAATATCTTTCCTAATTTATTAAATGCCTTCATAATATACAAATGCATCTTTATATTTTAAGAGGAGAATGAAAGGGAAAGAAATACACGCCTAAGCACACAGACTGATCGAGCATGAGGCAGTGGAAACTCTTTGGATTTTAATCAGACGGTCAAAATTAAACTTTCAGCGTCTGACCTCTCACCTTCCCTGCTCTAGCCAACGATCCGTGCACATTTCCCATGGTGCTATTGTGGTTTCGCTCTCTTTTTCTTCTTGTGCTGCTTTTAGGGTTTTGAGAAAGGAGGAGGTGAGGTTGTATTTGAGTAGTAGGAGGAGCCGATGAGGGCTGAAGGACCAAGGACCGGCTAGCTCCAACCATGGCCGGCGTCAAGAAGAGAGGAGG